>JALBCY010000517.1:0-59982 GCA_023079485.1 Archilochus colubris | reverse complement strand
GGGGAGGGGAAGGGGGGTTTGGGGTGAAAAACGGGGGTTTTGGTGAAGAACGGGGGGAAAATGGGGAGTTTGGGGTCAAGTCAGGGGGTTGGGGGTGGGGGGGAGGGATTGGGGGGGTTGGGGTGAAAATGGGGGGGTTTGGGGGGAAAAAGGGGGGTTTTGGGGTAAAACGGGGGATTTGGGGGTAAAACGGGGGATTTGGGGTAAAATGGGGGTTTTGGGGTAAAATGAGGGGTTTTGGGGTAAATTTTGGGTAAAATGGGGGATTTGGGGGGAAAAAAGGGGGTTTTGGGGTAAAATGGGGGGTTTTGGGGTGAAATGGGGGATTTTGGGGTAAAATGAGAGGTTTTGGGGTAAAATGGGGGATTTTGGGGTGAAATGGGGGGTTTTGGGGTAAAATGAGGGTTTTGGGGTAAAATGGGGGGGTTTGGGGTGAAATGGGGGGGTTTGGGGCTGGATTTGGGGGATTTTGGGGCTGGATTTGGGGTAAAATGAGGGATTTGGGGGTAAAATGGGGGATTTGGGGTAAAATGGGGGATTTTAGGGGGTTTTGGGGGGGGTTGGGGTAAAACGGGGGATTTTGGGGTGAAATGAGGGGTTTTGGGGTAAATTTTGGGGTAAAATGGGGGGATTGGGGTGGAAATGGGGGTTTGGGGTGAAATGGGGGATTTTGGGGTAAAATGGGGGATTTTGGGGTGAAATGGGAGGTTTGGGGTGAAATGGGGGGTTTTGGGGTAAAATGGGGGGTTTGGGGGCTGGATTTGGGGTAAAATGAGGGATTTTGGGGTAAAATGAGGGGTTTGGGGTGAAATGGGGATTTTGGGGTAAAATGGGGGGTTTTGGGGGTAAACCCGGGTGTTTTGGGTCTGGATCTGGGGGGGTTCTGGGGCGCTGGGTGGGGTCTGGGTTGGGGGTGTTTTTTGGGGTGAATTTGGGGCTTTTCTGGTCAGATTACGAGACGCTGAGGTTGGTGGGGTTGGTGCTGGCCATCGCCATGTTCGTCTTCGGGATCCTGATCGCCGTCAGTGAGTACCCAAAACCCAGCACTTTCACCCCAAAATCCCCCCTCCCACCGGCCCCAAAATCCCTGCTTTCCACCCCAAAAAAAAAAAATCCCCATTTCCACCCCCCAAAACCCCCCATTTCCACCCCAAATCCCCCTTTTCCACCCCAAATCCCCCTTTTCCACACCAAAATCCCCATTTTCACCAAAAATCTTCATTTTTAACCCCAAATCCCCTTTTTTCACCCCAAAATCTTCATTTTTCACCCCAAAAATCCCCATTTCCACCCAAAATCCCCCATTTTCACCCCAAAAATCCCTATTTTTCACCCCAAAATCCTCATTCTTCACCCAAAATCCCCGTATTCACCCAAACCCCAATTTTCACCCCAAGATCCCCATTTCCACCCCAAATCCCCCACTTTCACCCTAAAATCCTCATTTCCACCCCAAAATCCCATTTTCCACCCCAAATCCCCATTTTTCCACCCAAACCCCTCTTTTCACTCCCAAAAATCCCCATTTCCACCCAAATCCCCCATTTTCACCCCAAAATCCCCATTTTCCACCCCAAAATCCCCATTTTCACCCCCAAAATCCCTCTTTTCACCCCAAAATCCCCATTTCCCCCCAAATCCCCCATTTTAACCCCAAACCCCCCATTTCCACCCCCCAAACCCCCCATTTCCACCCCAAACCTCTCTTTTCACCCCAAAATCCCCATTTTTCACCCCAAATCCCCCATTCCCACCCCAACCCCCCCCATTCCCACCCAGCCCCCTCCTTCCCACCCCCAAAATCCCCATTTTTCACCCCAAATCCCCCATTTTCACCCCAAACCTCTCTTTGCACCCAAAATCCCCGTTTTTCACCCCAAATTCCTCTCCCCCCCCCAGGTAAGAAGTTCAAGTGCAAAAAGGCAGAACCCAGGTCAGAGCCCCCCCAAATCGGGGTCCCCCCCCCCCCTTTCCCCCCCCATTTTGGGGTCCCCCCCTCCCCTTACCCCAGGGACCCCTCCCCAAACCTGGGGTCCCCCCCTGACCCCCCCTTTTCTCCCCACAGCCCCCCCCAGCCCCCCAAGACCCCCAGTGAGTATTTTGGGGGGGTGGGGGGGGGCACCCCAATTCTGGGGCTTTTTGGGGCTTTTTGGGGTGTTTCATTTTGGGGGGGGGTCCTCACTTCTCTCTCTCTCTCCCCGCAGCCCCCTCGGCCCCGGCGTAGCCCCCCCAAACCCCCCCAGACCCCCCCAGACCCCCCCAGACCCCCGGTGCATGAAGCCCCCCAAAAACACAACAAAGGGGGGGGGGCAGCATTAATTTGGGGGACCCCCCCCCTGCTTCAAGCCAAGGACCCCCCAAAACCCCAACCCCAACCCCCCAAACCCCCCCAAACCCCCCCAAACCCCGGGGGGGCTGTGCACGACCCCAAAGGAACTTGGGGACCCCCCCCTGACACCTCCCCCCCCCCAAACTTGGGGACCCCCCAAAAACTGGGGACCCCCCGTGACCCCCCCCCCAAATTGGGGACCCCCCCCCTTTACCTCCCCCCCCTCAAATTGGGGGGACCCCCCTGCCGTCCTGTCCCCCCAAACTTGGGTCCCTCCCCCACCAATTGGGACCCCCTGACCCTCCCCCCTCCCCAAACTTGGGGACCCCCAAAAGAAACTGGGACCCCTTGTCTCCCCACATTGGGACCCCCTTATCTCCCCCAAACAGGGACCCCCTTGTCTCCCCCAATTTGGACCCCAACCCCTCCCAATTGGGGACCCCTTGTCCCCCAAAGTGGGGCCCCTATCTCCCCAAACTTGGGTCCATTCCCCATTTGGGGACCCCTGACCCCCAAACTGAGGACCCCCAGCACTTTCACTTGGGGTCCCCCGGCCACGCCTCCTCCCAACTTGGGGTCCCCTCCCCCCCCCCCGGTGTTTGGGGCCCCCCCGGAGTTGGGGTGGGGGAGGGGCCCCCAGGGGGGTTTTGGGGATCCCCCCCCGGGCATGGGAATAAAGTGAATGTTTGTACCGGAGGGAGACCAGTACGGACCAGTATGGACCAGTATGGACCAGTATAAACCAGTACGGACCAGTATAGACCAGTACGGACCAGTATGGACCAGTATGGACCAGTATAGACCAGTACGGACCAGTATGGACCAGTATGGACCAGTATGGACCAGTACGGACCAGTATAAACCAGTACGGACCAGTATGGACCAGTATGGACCTGTAAACCAGTATGGACCAGTATGGACCAGTATAAACCAGTACAGACCAGTACAGACCAGTATAAACCAGTATGGACCAGTATAGACCAGTATGGACCAGTATAAACCAGTATGGAGCCCTGTAAACCAGTACAGACCAGTATAAACCAGTACGGACCAGTATAGACCAGTATAAACCAGTATGGACCAGTATAAACCAGTATGGATCAGTATGGACCCCTATAAACCAGTACAGACCAGTATGGAGCCCTATAAACCAGTACGGACCAGTATAAACCAGTATGGACCAGTAGGGACCAGTATGGAGCCCTGTAAACCAGTACAGACCAGTACGGAGCAGTATGGACCAGTATGGACCCCTATAAACCAGTATGGACCAGTATAGACCAGTACAGACCAGTATGGACCCCTATAAACCAGTATGGACCACTATGGACCAGTATAGACCAGTATGGACCAGTATGGAGCCCTATAAACCAGTACTGACCAATATAGACCAGTACAGACCACTATAAACCAGTATAAACCAGTATAGACCAGTATAAGCCAGTATAATAGACCAGTATAGACCAGTATGTATCAGTATGAACCAGTGCAGACCAGTATAGACCAGTATAGACCAGTATGGATCAGTATGGAGCCCTGTAAACCAGTACCAACCAGTATAGACCAGTATAAACCAGTACAGACCAGTACAAACCACTATAGACCAGTACAGACCAGTATAACAGACCAGTGTAAACCAGTATGTATTGGTATGAACCAGTGCAGACCAGTATAGACCAGTATAAACCAGTATGGACCTGTATGGACCAGTATAAACCAGTCCAGACCAGTATAAACCAGTATGGATCCGTATGAACCAGTACAGCCCAGTCCTCCCATTACAAACCAGTGCTCCCAGTACCGACCAGTCCAGACCAGTACGAACCAGTATGAACCAGTACAGACCAGTATGAACCAGTATAGACCAGTACGAACCAGTACAGACCAGTATGAACCAGTATAGACCAGTATGAACCAGTACAGACCAGTATGAACCAGTACAGACCAGTACAGACCAGTATAGACCAGTATGAACCAGTACAGACCAGTACGCCCCTCCCCATTAGGCCCCGCCCCTCCCCATTAGGCCCCGCCCCTCCCCGTTAGGCCCCGCCCCTTCCAGCCCCTCCCCATTTAGCTCCGCCCCTCTGACGTCATCGTGTTGGTCTCTCTTGGCTGTGACGTCACGTGGTGGGCGTGGCGTCCCCTCCTCCTGGCTGGGCGGGGTCAGGGGGAGGGGCCTCGCTTGGCCCCGCCCCCGGAAGTGCCGTCTGATAAATGACGACAGGCTGGGGGGGGGAGGGGGGGGTCAGAGGTCAGCGATGGGACACGCCCCCTCCCCTTTGTGACGTCACTCTCCCCGTCGTGACGTCACCACTCGAGTTGTGACGTCACTTCCGGCCCCTTCCCCCCCCAAACTCACCGGCCCCGCCCCCTCGCGCCGCCCGCGCGCCGCCGCCGCCACCGCCCCCGTGACCGCCAGCCCCGCCCCCACCGCCGATGACGTCATCAGGAAGAGCTGGAGACCCAACAGCGCCCCCTGGCGGGCGGGAGGAATCCAAGGGGGAGCCCCAAAAACCCCAAAATCCCCAAAAAAACCCCGGAAACCCCAAAAGCTCCTTCAGAGACCCCACAGAGCCCCCCTCAGAGCCTAACACCCCCAGTTCCCCCAAACCCCCCAGAGCCCTGAACCCCCCACACCCCCCATAATCCCCCCAAGCCCCCAAATCCCCCAGCCTCTCAAACCCCCCCCAGACCCCCATATCCCCCCATTTCCCCCAAGCCCCAAACCTCCCCAAACCCCCAGCCCCCAACCCCATTTCCCCCAATCCCCTCAAGTCCTCCCAGACCCCCAAAACCCCCTGACCCCCAAACCCCTAAGCCCCCAGAGATCCATAAACCCCCTCAAACCCCTCTGCCCTCAGTCCCCCACCCCCAGACCACCCCCAAACCCCAACCCCCCATCCCTCAAACCCCAACCCAACTCCCCCATTTCCCCCAAAACCCCAAACCCCCAAAACCTTTAACCCCCCATGCCCCCAAACCCCACCTTACCCCCAGGACCCCAGTCCCCCAACCCTCCCAATTCCCCCAAATCCCCCAAATCCTCCCAGACCCCAAAGCCCCCAGACCCCCATTACCCCCAATCCCCCCAAACCCCCATTTCCCCCAAATCCCCCTAAACCCCAAAGTCCCCAGACCCCCCTTCCCCCAGACCCCCCAATCCCCCAAACCCCCAGTCCCCCATAACCTCCCCTCAGACCCCCAAACTCCCCCAGACCCCCAAATCCCCCATCCCCTCAAACAGACCCCATAACCCCCATTTCCCCCAATCCCCTAACCCCAAACCCTCAGATCCCCCAGACCCCATTTCCCCCACCCCCAGTCCCCCTTACCCCCGAGTCTCCCCCTGGCACCAGGGGCACCCCCTGTGCAGGAGCAGCCCCTGCACCCCCAGATCCAGGAAGGCGAAGATGGCGGCCACGACCCCCAGGGACAGCCCCGCCCGCGCCTGTGACGTCACCGTGACGTCACACAGCGCGCCGTGACGTCACACACCCCCCCCTCCCCCTCCCCCCTCCCCATGACGTCACCTCCCCACCCCCACCCCCCCCCTATGACGTTCTTCTTCCCCCCCGCCCCCTCCCGTGACGTCACACCCCGCCCCGCCCCTATGACGTCACGGTGACGTCACGCCCAGCTCCTCACCAGCCCCACCGAAGGTCCCTGGGACAGAGCGACCAAGAGGGACCCCGAGACCAGGAACTGGGGGGGCACCGGGGGGGGGAAAGGAGGGGAAGGGGGGGAGAGGGGGGGTCAGCAGCCCCCCAAGTGACCCCCACACCCCACAACCCCCCCAAAACCCCCCCCAGTGACCCCCAAACCCAACCCCCCCACCCCAAGTCCCCCCCCCTGCCCCATAACCCCCCCCATGGCCCCCCAAGTACCCCCCCAAACCCATTGCCTCCCCCACTGTGTCCCCCCCATTATCCCCCATTATCCCCCCATCTGCCCCCCCATTGCCCCCCTCACTGTGCCCCCCCCCCACAGCAGCCCCCCAAGTGACCCCCACACCCCATAACCCCCCCATAACCCCCACAGTGACCCCCAAATCCAACCCCCCCACCCCACAACCCTCCCCTGCCCCACAATCCCACCCCCACCAAGTCCCCCCCCCCGCCCCATAACCCCCCCCATGGCCCCCCAAATGCACCCCCATCCCATTGCCCCCCCATTCCCCCCCTCATTGTGTCCCCCCATTCTCCCCCCCCATTGCCCCCCCATTGCCCCCCATCTCCCCCCCCATTCTTCCCCCCATTCCCCTCCCCTCATTGCCCCCCCCTCATTCCCCCCCCTTGTTGTCCCCCCCATTGTCCCCCATTCCCCCCCATCTCCCCCCACTGTGTCCCCCCCCATTATTCCCCCTCCCCATCCCCCCCAATTTCCCCCCCATCCCATTCTCCCCCCCACTGTGTCCCCCCCCTTTCCTACCCCCCTATTGTCCCCCCCTTGTCCCCCCCATTCTCCATCCCATTGTCCCCATTGCCCCCCCATTGTGTCCCCCCTATCCCCCCAATCCCATTGTCCCCCCCATTTCCCCCCTCCCATTCCCCCCATTCCTCCCCTATCTCCCCCCCCATTTCCCCCCCCTTGCCCCCCCATTGCCCCCTCCCCATCCCCCCATCCCATTGTCCCCCCCATTCTCCTCTCCCCATTGCCCCCCCATTCCCCCCCATTTCCCCCCCCTTGTCCCCCCCATTCTCCATCCCATTGTCCCCATTGCCCCCCCATTGTGTCCCCCCTATGCCCCCCCATCCCATTGTCCCCCCCCCATTGCCCCATCCCATTCCCCCCCCATTTTCCCCCCATATCCCCATTTTCCCCCCCCATTCACCCCCATTGCCCCCTCCCCATTATCCCCCCCATTGTCCCCCATTTCCCCCCCATTGTGTCCCCCCCATCCCACCCCCCCTCCCCTTGTCCCCCCCCCATTTCCCCCCCATCCCATTGCCCCCTCCCCATTATCCCCATTGTCCCCCCATTCCCCCCCATCCCCCCCATCCCATCCCCCCCCTCCCCTTGTCCCCCTCCTTATCGTCCCCACCCCCATTGTGTCCCCCCTTTCCTACCCCCCATCCCATTGCCCCCATTGCCCCCATTCCCCTATCTCCCCCAATTGCCCCCCATTCCCCCATTATCCCCTCCCATTCCCCCCATTTTCCCCCATCCCACCCCCTCCTTGTGCCCCATTTCCCCCATTGCTCCATTGTCCCCCATCCCATTGTCCCCCCCGTTTTCCACCCCCATTCCCCATTGTCCCCCATCCCATTCCCCCTCCCCTTGTGCCCCCATTTCCCCCCATTCTCCTCCCCCATTCCCCCCATCCATTGCCCCCATTGCCCCCTCCCCATCCCCCCCATCCCACCCCCCCCCCATTTTCCCCCATTCCCCCCCATTGTGTCCCCCCCCCCATTCCCGTCCCCCCCGCTCCCTCTCCCCTCACCATGGTTCCGCTGCTCACCGCCGTTCCCAGCTCCGCCCCCCCCGCTTCCTCCGCAGCCGCCGCCAGAGCCCCCCCCACCCCCCCCCGCACCAATCCCAGCAGCCCCTGCGACACCTGGGGGGGGGGAGGGGGGGGCACAAAGGTCAAAGGTCAAACCAGACCCCAACCCCCCCCCAAGTACCCCCCTCCCAGTCCCTCCCAGTCCCCCCCCAGTTTCCCCCAGTTCCCCCCCAGTTCCCCCCCAGTTCTCCCCAGTTCCCTCCCAGTTCCCCCCAGTTCCCCCTCAGTCCCCCAGTTCCCTCCAGTTCCCCATCACTCCCCAGTTCCCCCAGTCCCCCAGTTCCCCCCAGTCCCCCCAGTCCCCCAGTCCCAGTTCCCCAGTTCCCCCAGTTCCCTCCCAGTTCCCCCAGTTCCCCCAGTACCCCCCAGTCCCTCCCAGTTCCCCCCCATCACTCCCAGTTCCCTCCAGTTCCCCCCAGTTCCCTCCCAGTTCCCTCCCAGTCCCCCCCATTTCCCCCCATTTCCCCCCCATTCCCTCCCAGTTCCCTCCAGTTCCTCCCCAGTCCCCTCCAGTTCCCTCCCAGTCCCTCCCAGTTCCCCCCCAGTCACCCCCAATCCCCCCACTTCCCTCCCAGTCCCCCCCAGTCCCTCCCAGTTCACTCACCCCCAGTGCCAGGGGGTCCCCCCAAAGTCGCCTCCGTTGTCGCCCGGGGGGGGTCCCCAAAACTTCCCCTCCCCCCCCCCCAGGGACGATTCGGGTCAGGAGCACAACCCCCCCCTCCATCCCCCCTGCCCGGGGGCTCCGTGCCTCAGTTTCCCCTCCCCGTGCCTCAGTTTCCCCCCGTGCCTCAGTTTCCCCCCGTGCCTCAGTTTCCCTCCCCGTGCCTCAGTTTCCCCTCCCCGTGCCTCAGTTTCCCCTCCCCGTGCCTCAGTTTCCCCCCGTGCCTCAGTTTCCCCCTCTGTGCCTCAGTTCCCCCCGTGCCTCAGTTTCCCCCTCCCTGTGCCTCAGTTTCCCCCCTTTGTGCCTCAGTTTCCCCCCTTCCTGCCTCAGTTTCCCCCCGTGCCTCAGTTTCCCCCCTCCGTGCCTCAGTTCCCTTTGTGCCTCAGTTTCCCCCTTTGTGCCTCAGTTTCCCCCCCTGCCTCAGTTTCCCCCCGTGCCTCAGTTTCCCTCCGGTCCCTCAGCACTTTCAGCCCCCAGGAGGATTTTGGGTGAAATCCCCGGGATTTTGGGGCAAAGTCCTGAGGGGCAGGGCCTGAAGGATTTGGGTCCAAAAGTCGGGAATTTGGGTCAAATCGTTTCTTTATTTTGGCTCCAATCCCAGCCCTGGCCCACGGGATCGTTTTGGGTCCAAACCCTCCTGATTTGGGCAAATTGGGGCAGGCGGGTGCTGGGCTGGGCCTGAGCCACGGTTTGGGCTGAAAAATCCCGATTTAGGTTCAAAAGGTTTCGCTTTTCGCCGAAAATGCTGATTTTTGTCCTTGGGTGGAAAAACGCCGATTTTGGTTAAACCCCCCCGGGTTTGGGCTCAGATCTCTGGGGGGGTTTTAAGGGCGACGCCGTTTTGGGTTGAAAAACGCCGATTTTGGTTCCAAACTCCTTTTTTTTTGGTGGTTTTTGCCCCTTTGGCCGTTTTGGGGCTAAAAGCGGCGGTTTTGGGGCTCCCCCAGCAGGGCCACGCGGGGCCCCCCCAGGCTGAGGATGGTGGGGGGGGGGCAGATGACGTAAGCGGTGGCGGCCAGGAGCGGCGGTGACGTCATCGCTGACGTCATCGGTGACGTCACGGGGCGCTGCGGGGAGATGGTGACGTCAGCACCGCCCCCCCCAACGCCCCCAAAACCCCCGGAATTCACCCCAAAAACCTCCTCACCTGGGGGGGGGGAGCCTCGCGGTGACCTCGGTGACCTCGGTGACCTTTGCCCCGACCGTGACCTTTGCCCCGACCGTGACCTTTGCCCCGGCAGCGACAGCGACAGCGACAAAGCCCCATGGTGACCCCGCTGCGACCCCAAAAACCCCCGAATTAACCCCAAAAAACAAACCGGCCCCGAATCCACCCCCCCGCTCCCTCTCAGCCCCCAAATGGCCCCAAAACGCCCCAAAATGACCCAAAATGGCCCCAAAATGGCCCCAAACCCCCCCCAAATGGCCCCAAACTGACCCAAACTGACCCCAAATGACCCCAAATGGCCCCAAATGGCCCTAAAATGACCCAAAATGACCCTAAAATGGCTCCAAAATGACCCAAAATGCCCCAAAATGCCCCAAAATGACCCCAAATGGCCCCAAATCCCCCCAAAATGGCCCCAAGTGCACCCAAAATGACCCAAAATGGCCCAAAATGGCCCCAGAATGACCCCAAATGACCTCAAATCCCCCCAAAATGGCCCCAAACTGACCCAAAATGGCCCCAAAGTGCCCGAAATGACCCCAATATGGCCCCAAATGGCCCCAAAACGGCCCCAAAATGCCCCAAAATGCCTCAAAATGGCCCCAAGTGGCCCTAAAATGACCCAGAATGCCCCAAATGACCCCAAAATGCCCCAAAATGCCCCAAATGGCCCCAAAATGACCCTAACATGGCCCCAAATGACCCCAAATAACCCTAAAATGGCCCCAAAATGACCCCAAATGGCCTCAAATAGGCCCAAAATGACCCAAAATGGCCCCAAAATGGCCCCAAAGTGCCCCAAATGACCCCAAATGATCCCAATATGACCCCAGATGGCCCCAAAATGCCCAAAATGACCCAAATGGCCCCAAAGTGCCCCAAAATGCCCCAAATGACCCCAATATGACCCCAAATGGCCCCAAAACAACCCAAAACGACCCAAAATGACCCCAAAATGACCCCAAATCCTCCCAAATCACCCCCAAAATGCCCCAATTGCTCAGAATGCACCAAAAGACCCCAAAATCGACCCCAAATCGACACTTTTAACCCCAAACAATGCGGAAATCGCCCCAAAAGCCCCAAAATGACCTCAAATCCCCCCAAAATGACCCCAAAATGCCCCCAAATGGCCCCAAACGACCCCAAATGCCCCAAATCCCCCCAAAACGATTCAGTTGGGCCCCAAACGCCCCCAAACTGCCCCGAATTCCCCCCAAAATCCCCCCCGAACCCCAAACCCTTGAGATTTACCCCAAAACAGGGATTTTGACCCTAAAACTCCCCCAAACCCCCCCAAAAAGGGCTCAGAAACCCCAAAAACCGGTCCGGGCACCCCAAAAACCTCAAACCCCGCCCCTGAACCCCAAAACCTGTCATTAAACCCCAAAGTAGGGCAAAACACCCCAAAACACCCCAAAACACCCCAAAACACCCCAAAACACCCCAAAACACCCCAAAAAAACCCCAAAACCTCCGGATTCGACCCCAAAACCCACTCCGGGCACCCCAAAACCTCTCCCAGAGCCCCAAAAAGCTTCAAATTAGCCCCAAAATGACCTTGAACCCCAAAACCCTTCAACCAACCCCAAAAAGCCCCAAAAAGCCCGAAAATCCTCCCAAAAAAACCCCAAATATTCAAAAATGAACATTTTTGCCCCAAATCCCCCCCAAATGACCCCAAATCCCCCCAAACGCCCCCAAACCGACCCCAGAAGCTCCGCTTTGCCCCCAAACGCCCCCAAACCCCCCGGATTTCACCCCAAACCCAAAGCGGCCCCAAAACCCCCGGAATTTCCCCCAAAACCTTTCAGGGAACCCCAAAACCTCCGGATTTGGCCCCAAAACGGCTCCGCGCGGGCTCGAGCTCGGCACAGCCCAGGCCCCGCCCCCCGCCCCGCCCCCCGCTCATTAAAGCTCCCGAATTCCCTTTAATTAACCCCAAACCCCGCCCCGCCGGTGACGTCATCGGCCCCGCCCCTCCCCCATCCCAAAACCGCCAGAAATGACCCCAAAAAGGGCCCCGCCCCCTCATTTGCATGCGGCCAATCAACGCGTGGAGCTCATTAGCACGGAGCTCATTAGCATGGAGCTCATTAGCATACCGCCCTCCCGCGCTCCGGCTCCTCATTAGGAAGCGGCTAATTAGCATAGAGCTCATTAGCATGATTCCGATTCAGGGCGTTAATTAGCATGTGAAGACTCATTAGCATATGACTCATTAGCATAACGCTAATTAGCACCACGCCTCATTTACATACCATCAGATATCACGTCGCTCATAGAGCTCATTAACACGCGACTCATTAGCATAAAGCTCATTAACACGCAGCTCATTAACTCAGAGCCCCGAAAGGGCCCCGCCCCTCATTTGCATGCAGCCAATCAACACCTCTTGTCCTCATTAGCACGGAGCTCATTAGCATACCGCCCTCCCGCACTCCGGCTCCTCATTAGTAAGCAGCTAATTAGCATATCGCTCATTAGCACAATTCCGAATCAGGGCGTTAATTAGCATATGGTGACTCATTAGCATAACGATAATTAGCGCCACACCTCATTTGCATATCACCTGCTACCGTGTCGCTCATTAGCACAGAGCTCATTAGCATAAGACTCATTAACATACAGCTCATTATCACATTGCTCATTAGCATATAGCTCATTAGCATACGACCAATTAACATACGGCTCATTAGCATACACCTCATTAGCATACCACTAATTACAGCTGCCCCTCATTAGCCACCCCCTGGGCGGGGCTCATTTGCATCTCTCCTTGCTGACGATGACGTCACACACCCTCGCCATGACGTCACAAGCCCCTCCCCCCCTTCCCACCCCCCTACCTAGTGACGTCAGAGCCCGTGACGTCATCCCTGCCTAGTGACGTCATCACCTCACTGTGACGTCACCATCACTGCCCTGCAATGACGTCACGCCCCGATGACGTCACAACGCTGTGACATCACACCGTGATGACGTCACACCCCGATGACGTCACTGTGTGATGTCACGTCCCGATGATGTCACACCGTGATGACGTCACACCACGATGACGTCACAGCCCCCTTTGCCCCCCTCTTGATGACGTCACAGCCCCCTTTCTCACGCGGTGACATCACGCCCCTCCGATGACATCACACCCCCTCCCCCCGATGACGTCACAGCCCCCTCGCGACCTCCCCCAGCCCCTCCCCATGACGTCACCGCCCCCTCCCCCCTCCCAGCCCCAATCTCGCCGTTTTTCCCCCCAAATCAGCAGCTCCGGGGGGTGGGGGAGGGGCAGGGGGGGGATTTATTGCCAGAAATCTCCATTCCCGTGCGCAAGCGGCCCCAAACCGGGAGGTTTCACCCCAAACCCAGGAGGTTTCACCCCAAACCGGGAGGTTTCACCCCAAACCGGGAGGTTTCACCCCAAACCCGGGAGGTTTCACCCCAAACCGGGAGGTTTCACCCCAAACCCGGGAGGTTTCACCCCAAACCGGAGAGGTTTCACCCCAAACCGGGCAGGTTTCACCCCAAACTGGGAGGTTTCACCCCAAACCGGGGAGGTTTCACCCCAAACCCGGGTGGTTTCACCCCAAACCGGGAGGTTTCACCCCAAACCCAGGAGGTTTCACCCCAAACCGGGAGGTTTCACCCCAAACCGGGAGGTTTCACCCCAAACCAGGAGGTTTCACCCCAAACCGGGAGGTTTCACCCCAAACCCGGGAGGTTTCACCCCAAACCCGGAGGTTTCACCCCAAACCGGGAGGTTTCACCCCAAACCGGGGAGGTTTCACCCCAAACCGGGAGGTTTCACCCCAAACCGGGGAGGTTTCACCCCAAACCGGGAGGTTTCACCCCAAACCGGGAGGTTTCACCCCAAACCGGGAGGTTTCACCCCAAACCGGGGAGGTTTCACCCCAAACCGGGAGGTTTCACCCCAAACCGGGGAGGTTTCACCCCAAACCGGGAGGTTTCACCCCAAACCGGGAGGTTTCACCCCAAACCGGGAGGTTTCACCCCAAAGCAGCAGCAGCCGTGCAAAGGGGGGGTGTGTGTGGGGGTGTGCAATTGGGGGTCCCCTTTCCTTTTGGGTCTCCTCCCCCACCCGGGGGTCTGTGGGGGAGGTGTTTTTGGGGGTTTTGGTGGTTTGGGAGGGGCTGCACTGGGGGTTATTGCTGGGGGTGCAGGGTGAGGGGAGGTGTTTGGGGGGTCAGGTGGGCAGGGGCTGTGCCCTCCCCCCGCCCTGCCCCCGCAGTTCTCTTTGCTCTCCGAGGTGATCGCCAGGTACTGAGCTGGGGGAGGGGGAAAAAGGGGGGAGGGGTGAGGTTTGGGGGAGGGGTGGTTCAGGGGGTCCCCGAGTCTGACCCCCACCCCCTAAATCCCATTTCCCCCCCCATTTTCCCCCCTCCCCCCCCCATTTTCCCCTTCCCTCCCACCCCTCCCCACCCAATTCCTGCCCCTCCCACTTCCCTCCCCCTTTTCCCTCTCCCCCGACTTCCCCCTCTCACAGTTTCCACCCCTCCCTCTTTCCCCTCCCCCCCCATTTCCCCCGATTTCCCTCCCCCAGGCCCTCCCCATTTCCCCATCCTCTCCTCTTCTCCCCCTCATTTTCCCTCCTCCTCGGCCCTCCCGATTTCCTCCCCACTCCCCCCCAATTCCCACCCCTCCCCATTTCCCCTGATTTCCCCTTCCCCTCCCCCACTTCCCCCTCCCCCATCAGTTTCTGCCTCCCCCTCGGCCCCTCCCCACTAATCCCCACCTCCCCGCCCCTTCCCCCCATTTCCATCCTCCCCCCACTTCCCTATCTCCACCCCCCCCTCCCCCATTTCCCATTTCCCCCTGCCCCTCCCCCATTTTTCCCTTCCCCACTTCCCCCTCCCCCGATTCCCACTCCTCCCCCACCTCTCCCCATTTCCGATTTCCCTCCTCATCCCCCCAATTCCTGCCCCTCCTCCCCCACACCCTCCCCTCGGCCCCTTCATTTCCCCTCCCCCCCCCATTTTCCCCCCCCTCCCCCCACTTCCCAGTTCCTGCCCCTCCCCCCCCCAATTCCCGCCCCTCCCCCCCCTCATCCCCCCCATTTTTGCCCCTCCCCCACTTCCCCCGCCCCTCCCCCACTCACGCGCTATCGGGGGGCGGGGCCGCCGCCGCCACCTTCCGGTAGCAGTAAAGCATTTCCGCCGCCAGCCAGAGCGTCAGCACCACGATCAGCACGTACATCAGGATCTCCGAGACTATCGAGGCCAAGTCGCGACGGGCTGCGCGACAGGGGGGGGGCAGGGCCACGGGGGGGGGCGGGGGAGGGCGGTGAGGTGGCGATAGGCGGCGATAGAGAGCGGGGAAGCGCGATAGGGCGGCGATAGGTGGCGATAGAGAGCGGGAAAGTGCGATACGACGGCGATAGGTGGCGATAGAGAGCGGGGAAGCGCGATACGGCGGCGATAGGTGGCGATAGAGAGCGGGAAAGCGCGATAAAGTGGCGATAGGTGGCGATAGAGAGCGATA
The DNA here is from genome assembly GCA_023079485.1 of Archilochus colubris. Lineage (NCBI taxonomy): Eukaryota > Metazoa > Chordata > Aves > Apodiformes > Trochilidae > Archilochus > Archilochus colubris. The sequence goes on along the minus strand of JALBCY010000517.1, from coordinate 44,825 downwards.
GGAGTCAGAAGAAGTTCGTATGAGTGGCGATAGGTGGCGATATAGAGCGATAGGAGAGGAAAGAAGCCGATAGGGTGACGATAGATGGCGATATGGAGCTTAAGGCTGCGATAATCGCGCGATAGTCGCTCCCAGTGCCCTCCCAGTGCCTCCCAGTACCTTTCTCCACCACGGCGAGGCGCAGGCTCTGGTTCCGGGCCAGGCTGTAGATGTAACCCTCGAAGGTGAGGTTGCGACGCAGGCGACAGATGTAATGTCCCGCGTGGGACCTTTCCACGGCCTCCAAATGGACCGAGAGGTCCTGGAGGTCCCGGGTCCCGCGGGATCCGTTCCACGACAGAACCCCCAGGAACGGCCCCGGCGCCACCCACTGCCCCTCCTCAGGGCTGTAGTGCAGGATCTGCCGCCACCAGTAACAACCAGTACAAACCAGTAAGCGCCCGGAGGCACCGCGAAGCCGGTCACACCCAAACCAGTAAGGACCAGTACGGACCAGTACGCTCCAGTGCCTCCCAGTGTCCTCAGTGGCCCCCCCACTGCCCTCCAGTTCCCCCAAACTCCCCTCCCAGTTGATCCCAGTGCCTCCCAGTTGCTCCCAGTCCCCCCCAATCCCCTCCCACTCCCTCCCAGTTCCCTCTTAGCACCTCCCGCTTGCTCCCAGTCCTTTCCACTCGCCTCCCAGTCCCTCCCAGTGCCTCCCAGTGCTCCCCAATCCCTTCCCAGTGCCCCCCACTCCCCCTTATTCCCCTCCCAGTTGCTCCCAGTCCCCCCCAATCCCCTCCCACTCCCTCCCAGTTCCCTCTTAGCACCTCCCACTAGCTCCCAGTCCTTTCCACCCGCCTCCCAGTCCCTCCCAGTGCCCCCCACTCCCCCTTATTCCCCTCCCAGTTGCTCCCTGTACCACTGAATCCCCTCCCACTCCTCTCCCAGTGCCCCCCAATCCCCTCCCAGTGCCTCCCAGTGCCCCCCACTCCCCCTTATTCCCCTCCCAGTGCCTCCCAGTGCCCCCCACTCTCCCCCAATCCCCTCCCAGTTGCTCCCAGTGCCTCCCAGTCCCATCTTAGCACCTCCCAACCCCCTCCCAATCCCTCCCAGTGCCTCCCAGTGCTCCCCAATCCCCTCCCAGTGCCCCCCACTCCCCCTTACTCCCCTCCCAATCCCTCCCAGTGCCCTCCACTCCCCCTTTATTCCCCTCCCAGCCCCTCCCAGTGCCCCCCAATCCCCTCCCAGTCCCCTCCCAGTCCCTCCCAGTGCCCCCCAATCCCCTCCCAGCCCCCTCCCAATCCCCTCCCAGTGCCCCCCAACCCCTCTTAGTCCCCTCCCAATCCCTCCCAGTGCCCCCCAATCCCCTCCCAGTCCCTCCCAGTGCCCCCCACTCCCCCTTTACTCCCCTCCCAGTCCCTCCCAGTCCCCTCCCAGTCCCTCCCAGTGCCCCCCAATCCCCTCCCAGTGCCCCCCAATCCCCTCCCAGTCCCTCCCAGTCCCCCCCAGTCCCCTCCCAGTGCCCCCCAATCCCTCCCAGTACCTTCTGGAAGGCCTGCTGCCCCTCCCCACGGAAGTACCACTCCCCCTCAGCCTCCGCGGGGGTCTCGCTCCTCCTCTTGCAGGCGATGCAGAGGATGCGGAACGGGGCCCCCAGCACCGCTTCTGTCCCCGAGGCCACCTCCACGCAGCCCCCCCGGACCCCCCCGGCTCCTGAGGGGACACTGGGGTCACCGGGGGGACACACAGAGCCCCCCCAGCACCGACCAGTACAGCCCAGTATAGCCCAGTCCCGATGAAATGGAGAGAGGGGGCACTGGGGGGGACTTGGGGGGGCATTGGTGGCACTTGGGGGGACTCTGGTGGCACTTGGGGGGACACTGGGGTCACTGGGGGGACATTGGGGTCACTGGGGACACACAGAGCCCCCCCAGCACCGACCAGTTCAGCCCAGTATAGCCCAGTCCTGATAAAATGGAGAGAGGGGGCAGCAGGGGGGATCTGGGGGGACATTGGTGGCACTTGGGGGGGACTCTGGTGGCACTTGGGGGGACTCTGGTGGCACTTGGGGGGACATTGGAGTCACTGGGGGGACATTGGGGTCACCAGGGACACACACAGAGCCCCCCACACACAGAGCAGTACAGCCCAGTATAGCCCAGTTTATCCCAGTCCACATAAAATGGAGAGAGGGGGCACCGGGGGGCACCTGGGGGGACTCTGGTGGCACCTGGGGGGGTGAGGGGACACTGGTGGCACTTTGGGGGGGACAGGGGACAGTGGTGGCACTGGGGGGGGGCATTGGTGGCACCTGAAGGGACACTGGTGGCACTTGGGGGACAATGTGGTGGCACCTGGGGGAGCAGAGGGGACACTGGTGGCACTTGGGGGGGAGAGGGGACAGTGGTGACACTTGGTGGGAGCAGAGGGGACACTGGTGGCACCTGGGGGGACATTGGTGGCACCTGGGGGGGACAAGGGACACTGGTGGCACTTGGGGGGGCAGTGGTGGCACCTGGGGGGACATTGGTGACACTTGGGGGGGGTGAGGGGACAGTGGTGACACTTCGGGGGACAGTGGTGGCACCTGGGGGGACACTGGTGGCACTTGGGGGGGGACAGGGGACAGTGGTGGCACTTGGGGGGGCAGTGGTGGCACTGGGGGGGACAGTGGTGGCACCTGAAGGGACACTGGTGGCCCTTGGGGGACTCTGGTGGCACCTGGGGGGACACTGGTGGCACCTGGGGGGGACAAGGGACAGTGGTGACACTTGGGGGGACAGTGGTGGCACTTGGGGGGGGACAGGGGACAGTGGTGGCACCTGGGGGACAGTGGTGGCCCTTGGGGGACAGTGGTGGCACCTGGGGGACAGTGGTGGCACTTGGGGGGGGACAGGGAACACTGGTGGCACTTGGGGGGACAGTGGTGACACTTGGGGGGACATTGGTGGCACTTGGGGGGACAGTGGTGGCAGTTGGGGGACAGGGGATGGTGGCCCTTGGGGGACAGTGGTGGCACCTGGGGGGACACTGGTGGCACTTGGGGGGGGACAGGGGACAGTGGTGGCACTTGGGGGGACATTGGTGGCACCTGGGGGGGACAAGGGACAGTGGTGACACTTGGGGGGGACAGTGGTGGCACTTGGGGGGGGTGAGGGGACAGTGGTGACACTTGGGGGGGACACTGGTGGCACTTGGGGGGGACAGGGGACAGCGGTGGCACTTGGGGGGACACTGGTCACACTTGGGGGGACACTGGGGACAGTGGTGACACTTGGGGGGACAGTGGTGGCACCTGGGGGACAGTGGTGACACTTGGGGGACAGTGGTGGCACTTGGGGGGGGACAGGGGACAGTGGTGGCACTTGGGGGGGACATTGGTGGCACTTGGGGGGGGACAGGGGACAGTGGTGGCACTTGGGGGGACAGTGGTGGCACTTGGGGGGACAGTGGTGACACTTGGGGGGACAGTGGTGGCACTTGGGGGGGACAGGGGACAGTGGTGGCACTTGGGGGGACAGTGGTGGCACTTGGGGGACAGGGGACAGTGGTGGCACTGGGGGGGGACATTGGTGGCACCTGAAGGGACACTGGTGGCACCTGGGGGACAATGTAGTGGCACTTGGGGGGAGCAGAGGGGACACTGGTGGCACCTGGGGGGACATTGGTGGCACCTGGGGGGACATTGGTAGCACTTGGGGGGGGGGACAGGGGACAGTGGTGACACTTGGGGGACAGTGGTGTCCGTGGGGGTGGCACTGGGACTGCAGCAGGGACATTGGTGACACTGCAGGGGGGGGAGGTGACACTGCGGAGGTGAGAGGGGCCGGGAAGGGGACAGCAGCGGGGGTGGCATCTGGGGGAAATGTGACACTTGGGGACACCTGGGGGTGAGGGGACATTGAGGGGGGGTGAGGGGACATTGAGGGGGGGTCAGGTGACATCGGGGGGGGGACAGGGGACATCTGGGGGGGTTCAGGGGACATTGAGGGGTTCAGGTGACATCGGGGGGGGGACAGGGGACATTTGGGGGGGGTGAGGGGACACTGAGGGGTTCGGGGACACCATGGGGGGGACAGGGGACACTCTGGGGGGGTTCAGGGGACATTGGGGGGTTCAGGGGACACCATGGGGGGTTCAGGGGACACCATGGGGGGGACAGGGGACATTTGGGGGCGGTGAGGGGACATTGAGGGGGGCTCAGGTGACACTGGGGGGGACAGGGGACATTTGGGGGGGTTCTGGGGACATTGGGGGGGTTCGGGGACACCATGGGGGGGACAGGGGACACTTAGGGGGGGTTCAGGTGACATTAGGGGGTTCAGGGGACACCATGGGGGGGGACAGGGGACATTTGGGGGGTCTGGGGACATCTGGGGGGGTTCAGGTGACACTGGGGGGGGGCAGGGGACATCTGGGGGTTCAGGGGACATTGGGGGGGTCAGGGGACACCATGGGGGGGACAGGGGACATTTGGGGGGTCCGGGGACATTGGGGGGTTCAGGTGATATTTGGGGGGGTCCAGGGACATCTGGGGGTTCAGGTGACATCGGGGGGGGGACAGGGGACATTTGGGGGGGGTGAGGGGACACCATGGGGGGGACAGGGGACACTGAGGGGTTCAGGGGACACTGAGGGGGGGACAGGGGACACTCTGGGGGGGTTCTGGGGACATTGGGGGGGTCAGGGAACACCATGGGGGGGGCAGGGGACATTGGGGGGTTCAGGGGACACCATGGGGGGACAGGGGACATTGGGGGGGTCCGGGGACATTGGGGGGGTCAGGGGACACCATGGGGGGGGCAGGGGATATTGGGGGGGTCAGGTGATGTTTGGGGGGGTCCAGGGACATCTGGGGGTTCAGGTGACACCGGGGGGGGACAGGGGACACTCTGGGGGGGGTTCTGGGGACATTGGGGGGTTCAGGGGACACTGAGGGGGGGACAGGGGACACTGGGGGGTTCAGGTGATATTTGGGGGGGTCCAGGGACATCTGGGGGTTCAGGTGACACCGGGGGGGGACAGGGGACATTCTGGGGGGGTTCTGGGGACATTGAGGGGTTCTGGGGACACTTTGGGGGGGTTCAGGTGACACTGGGGGGGACAGGGGACATTGGGGGGGGGTGAGGTGACATTGGGGGGTTCTGGGGACACCATGGGGGGGCAGGGGACATCTGGGGGGGTTCAGGTGACACTGGGGGGGACAGGGGACACTTAGGGGGGGTTCAGGTGACATTGGGGGGTTCTGGGGACGTTGGGGGGTTCTGGGGACACCATGGGGGGACAGGGGACACTTAGGGGGGGTTCAGGGGACACTTAGGGGGGGTTCAGGGACATTTGGGGGTTCAGGGACATTTCTGGGGGGGAGGTTCGGGGACCCCGGGGGGGTTTCGGTTCGGTTCGGTTCGGTTCGGTTGGGTTCGGTCCGGTCCGCACTCACCCATCAGGAGCCCGAGGAGGAGCGAGAGCCCCGGGGAGAACATGGCGGCGGTTCGGGGCTTTTCGGAACCTTTCGGGTTGGTTCGGTTCTTTCCAGAGAGGTTCGGGTCGTGTCCCCCACCAGCCAGACAGGTTCGGCTCTTTCCGTCAGTCACCGCTCGGCTCTTTCCGTCAGTCACCGCTCGGCTCTTTCCGTCAGTCACCGCTCGGCTCTTTCCGTCAGTCACCGCTCGGCTCTTTCCGTCAGTCACCGCTCGGCTCTTTCCGTCAGTCACCGCTCGGCTCTTTCCGTCAGTCACCGCTCGGCTCTTTCCGGCACCGCTCGGCTCTTTCCGGACGGCTTCGTTTCCCTCCTCAGTTCCTTTCAGCTCCTCTCAGCGCGGTCCGGTCCGGTTCGGTTCGGTTCCCCTCGGTCTCTTGGGGTTCTGAGCTTGGTTCAGCCGGTTCGCGGCCCGGTTCGGGTTCGGTTCTCCCCTCACTCACCCCCCTTGCCCGGCCCATGGGCCCCGGTGGTACCGGGTTCTGGAGGGGGGGAAAGGGGCGGACGGACCCGAGGAGCCGCTTCAAGGCATGGCCGGGGCCGGTTCGGCTGCGGCTCAGGTTTGCTGCGAGTTCGGGTCCGGTTCGGGTCCGGTTCGGGTTCGGTTCGGCCCCGCTGGTACCGGCGCAGTGCGGCGCCGGAGGGGGAGAGGGGAGGGGGAAGGGGGCGGGGCTCTGGGTGTGACGTCACGAGGAGGCGGGGCAGAGCCGGGAGAGACCCAGCCCCCTCCCGGAGCCACCTCTGACGTCACCGAAGCCACCCTTGACGTCACCAAGACCACCATCTTCCCGCCAGGGCCACCTCTGACTTCACCGGGGCCACCGCTGACATCACCAAGGCCACCTCTGACGTCACCACAGCCACCTCTGATGTCACCAAAGCCACCTGTGACGTCACCAAGGCCACCTCTGACGTCACCAAGGCCACCTCTGACGTCACCAAGACCACTGTCTTCCCGCCAGGGCCACCTCTGATGTCACCAAAGCCACCCTTGACGTCACTAGGGCCACTATCTTCCCACCAGGGCCACCCGTGACGTCACCAGGGCCACCTCTGACATCACCAAAGCCACCTCTGACGTCACCAAGGCCACCATCTTTCTGCCAGGACCACCTCTGACGTCACCAGGGCGACCTCTGATGTCACCAGGGTGACCTCTGACATCACCAAAGCCACCTCTGATGTCACTAGGGCCATCATCTTCCCACCAGGGCCACCTCTGACGTCACCAGGGCCACCATCTTCCCACCAGGGCCACCTCTGACGTCACCAAGGCCACCCCTGTGTCCCCAATGCCACCTCCCCCCCCTTCCCCACCGATCTCCTGCTGTCCCCAAGTTGTCCCCAAGAACAGCCAGGCTGGGGGGGGGTGTCAGGGCAGTTTATTGGGAGGTGACAGCCGTGTCCCCGAGGTGTCCCCAGCCGTGTCCCCGAGGTGTCCCCAGCCGTGTCCCCAGCCGAGGTGTCACTTGTAGAACTCGTGCTCCTGCTCGTCCTTCTTGATGACAGTCTTGTAGGCCTTCTCGAAGTCCTTGGCCAGCACGATGTACCGGTTCTCCCGCACGGCCAGCATCCCCCCCTGGGGACAAGGACACTGCCACCCTGTCCCCAATGCCCTCAAGGACACTGCCACCCTGTCCCCAACACCCTCTTGGGGACAAGGACACTGCCACCCTGTCCCCAACACCCCCCTGGGGACAAGGACACTGCCACCCTGTCCCCAACACCCCCCTGGGGACAAGGACACTGCCACCCTGTCCCCAACACCCCCCCCTTGGGGACAAGGACACTGCCACCCTGTCCCCAACACCCCCCCTTGGGGACAAGGACACTGCCACCCTGTCCCCAATGTCCCCCTGGGGACAAGGACACTGCCACCCTGTCCCCAACACCCCCCTGGGGACAAGGACACTGCCACCCTGTCCCCAATGTCCCCCTGGGGACAAGGACACTGCCACCCTGTCCCCAACACCCCCCCCTTGGGGACAAGGACACTGCCCCCCTGTCCCCAACACCCCCTTGGGGACAAGGACCTGCCCCCTGTCCCCAACACCCCCTGGGGACAAGGACACTGCCACCCCGTCCCCAACACCCCCCTGGGGACAAGGACACTGCCACCCTGTCCCCAACACCCTCTTGGGGACAAGGACACCATCCCCAATGTCCCCACGTCCCCTCCCTGTCCCTCCAATGTCCCCTCCCTGTCCTCAGTGTCCCCTCCCTGTCCCCAGTGTCCCCCGATGTCCCGTGTCCCCTCCCTGTCCCCAGTGTCCCCTCCCTGTCCCCAGTGACCCTCCCTGTCCCCAGTGTCCCCTCCCTGTCCCCAGTGTCCCCCCGATGTCCCCAGTGTTCCCCGATGTCCCCAGTGTCCCCCCGATGTCCCCAGTGTCCCCTCCCTGTCCCCAGTGTCCCCCGATGTCCCCTCCCTGTCCCCAGTGTCCCCAGTGTCCCCTCCCTGTCCCCAGTGTCCCCCCAATGTCCCCAGTGTCCCCTGATGTCCCCAGTGTCCCCCAATGTCCCCACGTCCCCTCCCTGTCCCCAGTGTCCCCCAATGTCCCCAGTGCCCCGATGTCCCGTGTCCCCCTGTCCCCAGTGTCCCCTCCCTGTCCCCAGTGACCCTCCCTGTCCCCAGTGTCCCCTCCCTGTCCCCAGTGTCCCCCCAATGTCCCCAGTGTCCCCCCAATGTCCCGTGTCCCCCGATGTCCCCAGTGTCCCCCCGATGTCCCCTCCCTGTCCCCAGTGTCCTCCGATGTCCCCAGTGTCCCCCGATGTCCCCAGTGTCCCCCGATGTCCCCAGGTGCCACCCACCTCCTGGCAGATGGAGTTGATGTCGGCTCCTGAGATCTTGTCCGGCCGCGCCACGTCTGGGGGTGGGTGAAGGAAACGTCCCCTCCTCTTGTCCCCAATGTCCCCAAGGCCACCCCACCCCACCCACCCCACCTGGGGGACCCAACACCCCCCGGGGTGGCCTGGATGTCCCCAGGGTCCCATCAGGTGCCTGACCCTGCCACCTCCCGGGGGTCCCTGATGTCCCCAACCCTGTCATCTCCCAGGGGTCCCTGATGTCCCCACCAGGTCCCTGATGACCCCACAGGTCCCTGCCACCTCCCAGGGGTCCCTGATGTCCCCAACCCTGTCATCTCCTTGGGGTCACTGACATCTCCAAGAAGTCCCTGATGTCCCCCACCAGGTCCCTGATGACCCCAAGAGGTCCCTGATGTCCCCAAGAGGTCCCTGTTGTCCCCACCAGGTCCCTGCCACCTCCCAGGGGTCCCTAATGTCCCCACCAAGTCCCTGATGTCCCCACCAAGTCCCTGGTGACCCCAAGAGGTCCCCAACGTCACCACAAGGTCCCTGATTCCACCTCCCCCGTTTTTCCTTCGTCCCCTTCCCGGCTTTTCCCACTCCAACCCCAAAAGGCTGTTGGGTGTTGTTGGGTGTTGTTGGGTGTTATTGGGTGGTGTTGTTGGGTGTTGTTGTTGGGTGTTGTTGGGTGTTGTGTGGTGTTGGGTGGCGTTGGGTGGCGTTGGGTGTTATTGGTGTTGGGTGGTGTTGGGTGTTGTGTTTTGTTGGGTGTTGTTGTTGGGTGTTGCTGTTGGGTGTTGTTGGGTGTTGTTGGGTGTTGCTGGGTGTTGTTGTTGGGTGTTGTTGCTGGGTGTTGTTGGGTGGTGTTGGGGGTGTTGTTGGGTGTTGTGTGTTGTTGGGTGTTGTTGTTGGGTGTTGTTGTTGGGTGTTGTTGGGTGTTGTTGTTGGGTGTTGTTGGGTGTTGGGGGTGTTGTTGGGTGTTGTGTGTTGTTGGGTGTTGTTGGGTGTTGTTGGGTGTTGTTGTTGGGTGTTGTTGTGTGTTGTTGGGTGTTGGGTGTTGTTGGGTGTTGGTGTTGGGTGTTGTTGGGTGTTGTTGGGTGTTGTTGGGTGTTGTTGGGTGTTGGGTGTTGGTGTTGGGTGGTGTTGGGTGTTGGGTGTTGCTGGGTGTTGTTGGGTGTTGCTGGGGGTGTCCCCGGGGGTGTCCCCGCTGTCCCCAAGGCCTCCCCAGATACAATCCTCCAGGTCCACCTCCTCGGACAGGTTCATCTTCCCGGTGATGGTGGAGAAGATCAAACGTTTCTGCCGCCGGTCGGGCAGCGGGAACTCGATCTTCCGATCCAGGCGCCCGGGACGGAGCAGAGCGGGGTCCAGGGTGTCTGCCCGGTTGGTGGCCATGATCACCTGGGAGGTGGCCACCAGGACAAGGAAGGGGAGACATCACACGGGGCACCCGGAACCCAGGGGGTGACCCAGAGCATCCACAGAACCTCCAGAGAACTCATGGAATGGCCCAGAACATCCATGGGACCACCCAGAACACCCATGGGACCACCAGAGATTCCATGGGACCTCCCAGAACACCCATGGGACCTCCCAGAACATCCATGGGACCTCCCAGAACACCCATGGGACCTCCAGAACATCCATGGGACCACCCAGAACACCCATGGGACCTCCAGAGATTCCATGGGACCACCCAGAACATCCATGGGACCACCCAGAACACCCATGGGACCACCATGGGACCTCCCAGAACACCCATGGGACCACCCAGAACATCCATGGGACCACCCAGAACACCCATGGGACCACCCAGAACACCCATGGGACCTCCCAGAACACCCATAGGACCACCCAGAACACCCATAGGACCTCCAGAGATTCCATGGGACCTCCAGAGAACTCATGGGACCACCCAGAGTATCCATGGGACCACCCAGAACACCCATGGGACCTCCAGAACATCCATGGGACCACCCAGAACACCCATGGGAACACCCAGAACACCCATGGGAACACCCAAGGGACGAAGTGACCACTCAAGGACCCCCCAGCACCCATGGGACCCCCCAGCACCCATGGGACCCACCTTGACGTTGACGTTCTGGTCGAATCCATCCATCTGGTTGAGGAGCTCCAGGAGGATTCTCTGCACCTCCCGGTCAGCTGCAGGGGGGGGACATGGACACAGTGTGGGGACACCAAAGGGACCCCCCAGCACCCACAGCTCAGCTGCAGCACCCACACCCAAACCCCAAGGGTCACCAGGAGGTCCCACAGCTCCTCCAGGAAGTTCTCCAGAAGGTCCCTTTACCCTCTCCCAGTCCCCTCTCCCAGTTCCCTCTCCCCTCTCCCAGTTCCCTCTCCCAGTCCCCTCTCCCCTCTCCCAGTTCCCTCTCCCCTCTCCCAGTTCCCTCTCCCAGTCCTCTCTCCCTTCTCCCAGTTCCCTCTCCCCTCACCCCTCTCCCAATCCCCTCTCCCCTCTCCCAGTTCCCTCTCCCCTCTCCCAGTTCCCTCTCCCAGTCCCTCACCCCTCTCCCAGTCCCTTCTCTCCTCTCCCAGTCCTCTCCCAGTCCTCTCCCAGTCCCCTCTCCCCTCTCCCAGTTCCCTCTCCCAGTCCCCTCACCCCTCTCCCGTTCCTTCCTTCTCCCAGTCCCCTTTCCCCGTTCCCAGTCCCCTCTCCCTTCTCCCAGTTCCCTCTCCCCTCACCCCTCTCCCAGTTCCCTCTCCCCTCTCCCAGTCCCCTCACCCCTCTCCCAGTCCCCTTTCCCAGTTCCCAGTCCCCTCTCCCCTCTCCCAGTCCCCTCTCCCAGTCTCATCTCCCCTCTCCCAGTCCCCTCACCCCTCTCCCAGTCCCCTTTCCCAGTTCCCAGTCCCCTCTCCCCTCTCCCAGTCCCCTCTCCCAGTCTCATCTCCCCTCTCCCAGTCCCCTCTCCCCTCTCCCAGTCCTCTCCCAGTCCCCTCACCCCTCTCCCAGTCCCATCTCTCCTCTCCCAGTCCCCTCACCCCTCTCCCAGTCCCTTCCCTTCTCCCAGTCCCCTTTCCCCGTTCCCAGTCCCCTCTCCCTTCTCCCAGTCCCCTCTCCCCTCTCCCAGTCCCTTCACCCCTCTCCCAGTCCCCTCTCCCCTCTCCCAGTCCCTTCACCCTTCTCCCAGTCCCCTCTCCCAGTCCCTTCACCCCTCTCCCAGTCCCCTCACCCCTCTCCCAGTCCCATCTCTCCTCTCCCAGTCCCTTCTCTCCTCTCCCAGTCCCTTCTCTCCTCTCCCAGTCCTCTCCCAGTCCCCTGTCCCCTCTCCCAGTCCCTCACCCCCGGTCTGGGCATCGAATCTCTTGGTGGCGATGGCGTCGATCTCGTCGATGAAGATGATCGCCGGCGCGTTCTCCTTGGCCAAGCGGAAAACGTCCCTGACCATGCGGGGCCCTTCCCCCAGGTACTTCTGCACGAACTCCGAGCCCACCACGCGGATGAAGGCGGCTGGGGGAGCACCCAAAGGTGGCCTTGGCACCTTGGGACAACCCCCGAGCTCCAGGAACCCGCAGGGAGATCCAGGAACCCCCCCAAGCTCCAAGGAATCCACACAGAGCTCCAGGAACCCACAGGGAGATCCAGGAACCCCCAGGGAGATCCAGGAACCCCCAGGGAACACACAGGGATCTCCAGGAACCCCCCAAGCTCCAAGGAACCCACAAGGAACCCACAGAGATCTCCAGGAACCCATAGGGAGATCCAGGAACCCCCCCAAGCTCCAAGGAACCCACAGAGATCTCCAGGAACCCACAGGGAACCCACAGGGAGATCCAGGAACCCAAAGGGAGCTCCAGGAATCCCCCAAGCTCCAAGGAACCCACAAGGAACCCACAGAGATCTCCAGGAACCCACAGGGAACCCCACAGGGAGATCCAGGAACCCACAGGGAACCCACAGGGAGATCCAGCAACCCCCCCAAACCCCAAGGAACCCACAGAGATCTCCACGAACCCACAGGGAACCCACAGGGAAATCCAGGAACCCCCCCAAACTCCAAGGAACCCACACAGAGCTCCAAGAACCCACAGGGAGCTCCAGGAACCCCCCCGAGCTCCAAGGAACCCCCAGGGAACCCACAGGGAGATCCAGGAACCCACAGGGATCCCCAGGAACCCACAGGGAGCTCCAGGAACCCACAGGGAGCTCCACAAACCCACAGGGAACCCACAGGGAGATCCAGGAACCCACAGGGAGCTCCAGGAATCCCCCAAGCTCCAAGGAACCCACAAGGAACCCACAGAGATCTCCAGGAACCCACAGGGAACCCCACAGGGAGATCCAGGAACCCACAGGGAACCCACAAGGAGCTCCACGAACCCACAAGGAACCCACAGGGAGATCCAGGAACCCACAGGGAGCCCCAAGAACACCCCCAACTCCAAGGAACCCACACAGAGCTCCAAGAACCCACAGGGAGATCCAGGAACCCACAGGGAGCTCCAGGAACCCACAGGGAGATCCAGGAACCCCCAGGGAGATCCAGGAACCCCCCCAAGCTCCAAGGAACCCACACAGAGCTCCAAGAACCCACAGGGAGCTCCAGGAACCCACACGGATCTCCAGGAACCCACAGGGAGATCCAGGAACCCCCCCAAGCTCCAAGGAACCCACAGGGATCCCCAGGAACCCACAGGGAACCCACAAGGAGCTCCAGGAACCCACAAGGAACCCACAGGGAGATCCAGGAACCCACAAGGAACCCACAGAGATCTCCAGGAACCCACAGGGAGCCCCAAGAACACCCCCAACTCCAAGGAACCCACAGAGATCTCCAGGAACCCACAGGGACCCCACAGGGAGATCCAGGAACCCCCCCAAACTCCAAGGAACCCACAGGGATCCCCAGGAACCCCCCAGCACCCCAAGGTCCCCACCACCACCACCCCCATAGATCCAACCCCCACCACGGCTGCCCCAAGACTTTGAGTTCCTCCACCCCCACCCCGAGGTTCCCCCCCCCACCCCAGCACCCACGGGTGCCCCCCCAGCACCCACGGGTGCCCCCAGCACCCACCCGTGGTGTGATGTGCCACAGCCTTGGCCAGCATGGTTTTCCCACAGCCGGGGGGGCCGTACATGAGGACACCTCGGGGGGGGTCGATCCCGATCTGCTCAGGGGACAATTCCCTGCTGGAACTCCACCCAAAACCTCCTCAACCCCACCCGTGGGTGGGTGGGTGGGTGGGTGAGTGGGTGGGTGGGTGTTTGGGGGGGGTCCCCACCTGTTTGTAGAGCTCGAAGTGGGTGAGGGGCAGCTCCACGGCCTCCCTGACCTCCTGCTTCTGGATGTCCATGCCCCCGATGTCGGCGTACATCACGTCGGGCTTCTGGTCTGCAAGGGGACAAGGGGACATCAGGGGGGGGGACAGTGCCACTGGGGGGGGACACTGGGACCAGGGGGGGACACTGGGACCAGGGGGGGACACTGGGATCGGGGGGGGACACTGGGAGCAGGGGGGACACTGGGACCAGGGGGGGACACATGTTGGGCTTCTGGTCTGCAAGGGGACATCAGGGGGGGGACAGTGCTACTGGGGGGGGACACTGCCAAGGGGACAAGGGGACATCGGGGGGGGGGACAGTGCCATCAGGGGTTGGGGACACTGCCAAGGGGTCAAGGGGACATCCTGGGGGGGGACACTGGGACCACGGGACAAGGGGACATCAGGGGGGTTGGGGACACTGCCACCAGGGGGGACACACGTTGGGCTTCTGGTCTGCAAGGGGACATTGGGGGGGGACAGTGCCACTGGGGGGAGACACTGGGACCAGGGGGGGACACTGGGACCAGGGGGGGGACACTGGGAGCAGGGGGGGACACACGTTGGGCTTCTGGTCTGCAAGGGGACAAGGGGACATCAGGGGGGGGACAGTGCCACTGGGGAGGGGACGTTGGGAGCAGGGGGGACACTGGGACCAGGGGGGACACTGGGACCAGGGGGGGACACTGGGAGCAGGGGGGGACACTGGGAGCAGGGGGGGACACTGGGAGCAGGGGGGACACTGGGAGCAGGGGGGACACTGGGACCAGGGGGGGACACTGGGAGCAGGGGGGGACACTGGGACCAGGGGGGATGACACTGGGACCAGGGGGGACACTGCCACTGGGGGGGGGACACTGGCACTAGGGACAAGGGGACATCAGGGGGGGGACAGTGCCATCAGGGGTTGGGGACACTGCCAAGGGGACATCAGGGGGGGGACAGTGCCACTGGGGGGGGACACTGGGACCAGGGGACATCAGGGGGGGGACACTGCCACCAGGGGGGACACACACTGGAGACCACCAGCCCATGGGACCCCCAGGGTGACAGCTCCCAGGTGCCACCTTCTCCCGGGACCCCATAAACCCCCCTGGGGACACCCATGGTGACACCAAACCCCTGGTCCCTTGGGGTGTCCCTTGGTGTCTCTGCTCCCTAAGATGTCCTTTGGGGTGTCCCTGTGCCCTGGGGGTGTCCCTTGGGGTATCCCTGTTTCCTGGGGTGTCCCTGGTGCTGTCCCTGTTCCCTGGGGCTGTCCCAAGGGTGTCCCAGAGGTGTCCCTTGGGGTGTCTCTGTTCCCTGGGGTGTCCCTGGTGTCCCTGTTCCCTGGGGTGTCCCTTGGGGTATCCCTGTTCCCCTGGGGGTGTCCCCAGGGTGTCCCTGGGGGTGTCCCTGTTCCCTGTGGGGGTCCCTTGGGTGTCCCCGGGGTGTCCCTGGTGCTGTCCTGGTTCCCTGGGGGTGTCCCTTGGGGTGTCTCTGTTTCCTGGGGTGTCCCTTGGGGTCTCCCTGTTTCCTGGGGTGTCCCCGTTCCCTGGAGGTGTCCCCGGGGTGTCCCTGGGGTGTCCCTGCTGCTGTCCCTGTTCCCTGGGGGTGTCCCTTGGGGTGTCCCTGTTCCCTGAGGTGTCCCTTGGGGTACCCCTGGGGTGTCCTTGGTGTCTCTGCTCCCTGAGGTGTCCTTGGGGTCTCCCTGTTCCCTGGGGTGTCCCAGGGGTATCCCTGGGGTGTTCCTTGGTGTCCCTGCTCCCTGGGGGTGTCCCTGGTGCTGTCCCTGTACCCTGGGGTGTCCCTTGGGGTGTCCCTGGGGGTCTCCCTGCTCCCTGAAGTGTCCTTTGGGGTATCCCTGTTCCCTGGGGGTGTCCCTGGTGTCTCTGTTCCCCTAGGGGTGTCCCTTGGGGTGTCCCTGCTCCCTGGGGGTGTCCCTGGGGTGTCCCTGCTGCTGTCCCTGTTCCATGGGGTGTCCCTTGGGGTGTCCCTGCTCCCAGGGGTGTCCCTGGTGTCTCTGTTCCCCTGGGGGTGTCCCCGTTCCCTGGGGGTGTCCCCGGGGTATCCCTGCTGCTGTCCCTGTTCCCTGGGGTGTCCCTTGGGGTGTCCCTGTTCCCTGGGGTGTCTCAGGGGTATCCCTGGGGTGTTCCTTGGTGTCTCTGCTCCCTGGGGGTGTCCCTTGGGGTGTCCCTGCTGCTGTCCCTGTTCCATGGGGTGTCCCTTGGGGTGTCCCTGCTCCCAGGGGTGTCCCTGGGGGTGTCCCAGGGGTATCCCTGTTCCCTGGGGTGTCCCAGGGGTGTCCCAGAGGTGTCCCTTGGAGTGTCCCTGTTCCCTGGGGTGTCCCTGGGGTATCCCTGGGGTGTTCCTTGGTGTCTCTGCTCCCTGGGGGTGTCCCTTGGGGTATCCTTGTTTCCTGGGGTGTCCCTGGTGCTGTCCCTGTTCCTTGGGGATATCCCTTGGGGTGTCCCTGGGGGTCTCCCTGCTCCCTGAAGTGTCTTTTGGGGTATCCCTGTTCCCTGGGGTGTCCCCGGGGTGTCCCTGGGGTATCCCTGCTGCTGTCCCTGTTCCCTGGGGGTGTCCCTTGGGGTGTCCCTGCTCCCAGGGGTGTCCCTGGGGGTGTCCCAGGGGTATCCCTGTTCCCTGGGGTGTCCCAGGGGTGTCCCTTGGAGTGTCCCTGTTCCCTGGGGTGTCCCAGGGGTACCCCTGGGGTGTTCCTTGGTGTCTCTCCTCCCTGGGGGTGTCCCTTGGGGTGTCCCAGGGGTGTCCCCGGGGTGTCCCCACCTGAGGTGAGCATCATGATGCTGCTGTCAGCCTCGGGGGGCAGGACGTCCACCAGGGCGTTGCTGTGTTTGTGCAGAGCCACCGAGGCGTTGGGCTTCAGCAGCTCCCGGTCGATGGTGCTCAGGATCCTCACGTAGTAGTTGGAGCCTGCAGGGGGAAACACCAGGACCTGACCCCCCAGGGACCCCCCAAACCTTCTGCATCCATCCCCATCTCCTCTGACCCCCCCAAACCTTGTGTCTATCCCCATGGCCCCCCCAAACCTTCTGTGTCCATCCCCATGACCCCCCCAAACCTTCTGTGGCCATCCCCACCCCCTCTGACCCCCCCAAACCTTCTCTGTCCACCCCCTCTGACCCCCCAGGGACCCCCAAAACCTTCTGTGTCCATCCCCCCCACCTCTGACCCCCCCAAACCTTGTGTCCACCCCCTCTGACCCTCCATGGCCCCCCCCAAACCTTCTGTGCCCATCCCCATCCCCTCTGATGCTCTGGGGCTCCCTCAAACCTTCTCCCACCCATCCCCACACCCCCACTCCCCCTTCTGTCCACCCCCACCCCCTCTGACCCCCCCAAACCTCCTGTGTCCATCCCCACCCCCTCTAACCCTTCATGGCCCCCCCAAACTTCCCACACCCACCCCCACATCCCCTCCCTGACCCCCCCAAACCCTCCTGTCCCCATCCCCCCCACCTCTGACCCCCCCAAACCTTCTGTGCCCATCCCAGTCCCTTCTGACCCCCCCAAACCTTCTGTACCCATCCCCATGACCCCCCCAAACCTGTGTCCATCCCCCCCACCTCTGACCCCCCCAAACCTTCTGCATCCATCCCCATGGCCCCCCCAAACCTCCTGTGTCCATCCCCACCCCTTCTGACCCCAAACCCTCCTGTCCCCATCCCCACCTCTGACCCCCCATGACCCCCAAACCTCCTGTGCCCATCCCCACCCTGACCCCCCAAACCTTGTGCCCACCCCCTCTGACCCTTCATGGCCCCCCAAACCTTCTCTATCCATCCCTCTGACCCCCCAAACCTTCTGTGTCCATCCCCATGACCCCCAAACCTTCTGTGTCCATCCCAGTCCCCGCTGACCCCCCAAACCTTCTCTGTCCACCCCTCTGACCCTTAATGACCCCCCCAAACCTCCTGTGCCCATCCCCACCCCCTCTGACCCCCCCAAACCTTGTGCCCACCCCCTCTGACCCTTCATGGCCCCCCCAAACCTTCTCTATCCATCCCTCTGACCCCCCCAAACCTTCTGTGTCCATCCCCATGACCCCCCCAAACCTTCTGTGTCCATCCCAGTCCCCTCTGACCCCCCCCAAACCTCCTCTGACCATCCCCACCCCCTCTGACCCTCCATGACCCCCCCAAACCTTCTGTGCCCATCCCCATGACCCCCCCAAACCTTCTGCATCCATCCCCACCCTCTCTGACCCCCCCAAACCTTCTCTGTCCATCCCCATGACCCCCCCAAACCTCCTGTGTCCATCCCCCCCACCTCTGCCCCTCCACAGCACCCCAAAACCTTCTCCTCCTCCCTCCTCCCCCCCCACTCGTGTCCCCCCCCCACTGCTGTTCCCACCCGTGGTGGAGCCCACGATGGCCGTGTTCTGATCCACGGCCTCCAGGAACTGCCCGATCACCAGGGGGATGCTCTGGATCCTCTTCACCTCCTCCTGGGCGTGCAGGAATTCCTTCTTCAGGTTCTTCTGCTCGTCCTTGATGTATTCCTCCTGCACCTCCAGGAACTCCAGCTCCTGCTGCAGCTTCTGGGGGGGGACACACACACCTCAGGGACCCCAGGGACCTTCTGACCCCCTGGAACTCCTCCCAGAACCTTCCCCATGGAGCTTGTCCCACCAGAACCTTCCCCAGGGACCTTCTGTCCCCCTGGAACTCATCCAGAACCTTCCCCATGGAGCTTGTCCCACCAGAACCTTCCCCAGGGACCTTCTGACCCCCTGGAACTCCTCCAGAACCCTCCCCAGGGACCTTCTGACCCCCTGGAACTCTTCCAGAACCTTCCCCAGGGAGTTTGTCCCACCAGAACCCTCCCCAGGGACCTTCTGTCCCCCTAGAACTCATCCAGAACCTTCCCCATGGAGCTTGTCCCACCAGAACCCTCCCCATGGACCTTCTCCCCCCTAGAACTCATCCAGAACCTTCCCCAGGGAGCTTGTCCCACCAGAACCCTCCCCAGGGACCTTCTGACCCCCTAGAACTCATCCAGAACCTTCCCCAGGGAGCTTCTTCTCCCCTGGAACTCCTCCCAGAACCTTCCCCATGGAGCTTCTCCCACCAGAACCTTCCCCATGAACCTTCTTCCCCCCTAGAACTCATCCAGAACCTTCCCCATGGAGTTTGTCCCACCAGAACCTTCCCCATGGAGCTTCTTCCCCCCTGGACTTTCCCTCAGAACCTTCCCCATGGACCTTCTCCCACCAGAACCTTCCTCATGGACCTTCTCCCCCCTGGAACTCCTCCCAGAACCTTCCCCATGGAGCTTGTCCCACCAGAACCTTCCCCTTGGACCTTCTTCCCCCCTAGAACTCATCCAGAACCTTCCCCATGGAGCTTCTTCCCCCTGGAACTCATCCAGAACCTTCCCCATGGAGCTTCTTCCCCCTGGAACTCATCCAGAACCTTCCCCATGGAGTTTGTCCCACCAGAACCTTCCCCATGGAGCTTCTTCCCCCCCTGGAACTCCTCCCAGAACCTTCCCCATGGACCTTCTCCCACCAGAACCTTCCCCATGGATCTTCTACCCCCCTGGACTTTCCCTCAGAACCTTCTCTATGGACTTTCTCCACCCCCTTGGACCTTCTTCCCCCGTAGAACTCATCCAGAACCTTCCCCATGGAGTTTGTCCCACTAGAACCTTCCTCATGGAGCTTCTTCCCCCCTGGACTTTCCCTCAGAACCTTCCCCATGGACCTTTTTCCCCCCTAGAACTCATCCAGAACCTTCCCCATGGACCTTCTCCCACCAGAACCCTCCCCATGGACCTTCTGCCCCCTGGACTTTCCCTCAGAACCTTCCCCATGAATCTCCTCCTTCCCAGAACCTTTCCCATGGACCTTCTCCCACCAGAACCCTCCCCATGGACCTTCTTCCCCCTAGACTTTCCCTCAGAACCCTCCCCATGGATCTCCTCCCCCCCCAGAACCTTCCCCATGGAGCTTGTCCCACCAGAACCATCTTCATGGACCTTCTGCCCCCCTGGAACTCTTCCCAGAACCTTCCCCATGGACCTTCTCCCCCCCTGAACGTTCTCCCAGAACCTTCTCCATGGACCTTCTCCCACCAGAACCTCCCCCATGAACGTTCTCCCCCCATGGAACCCTTCCCAGAACCCTCCCCATGGATCTCCTCCCCCCCAGAACCCTCCCCCTGGATCTCCCCCCCCTCTGGACCTTCTCCCCCACCTTGTACCGGCTGTACAGATCCTCCAGGTCCTCAGGTTCGGGCACCAGGAAGGACAAACCCGGGGGGGGCCGGGGGGTGCTGAGTGCTGGGATCTCATCCTGGAGAGGGGGGGACACAGAGGGGGTCAGGGGGGGGACCCCAAAATGGGGGGGGGGGGCTCCAAGGGGTGGGGGGACCCCAAAAAGGGTGGGGTTCCCTTATAAAGGGGGGCACAGAGGGGGTCAGGGGGGGGACCCTAAAAAGGGTGGGGGGGCACCCAGGGGTGGGGGACCCCAAAAACGGGGGGAGGGGGTTCCCCTTATAAAGGGGGGGGCACAGAGGGGGTCAGGGGGGACCCCAAAAAGGGGGAAGGGAACCAAGGGGATGGGGGGACCCCAAAAAGGGTGGGGGGGTTCCCCTTATAAAGGGGGGGGGAACCAAGGGGTGGGGGGACCCCAAAAAAGGGGGGGGGGGCACCCAGGGGTGGGGGGACCCCAAAAAGGGGGGGATTCCCCTTAAAAAGGGGGGGGCACAGAGAGGGTCGGGGGGGGACCCCAAAAAGGGTGGGGGGTTCCCCTTAAAAAGGGGGGGGGGCACCCAGGGGTGGGGGGACCCCAAAAAAGGGGGGGGGGGCTCCCCTTATAAAGGGGGGGTGGGAACCAAGGGGTGGGGGGACCCCAAAAAGGGGGATGGGGTTCCCCTTATAAAGAGGGGGGGCACCCAGGGGTGGGGGGACCCCAAAAAGGGTGGGAGGGAACCAAGGGGATGGGGGGACCCCAAAAAGGGTGGGGGGATTCCCCTTAAAAAGGGGGGGGGCACAGAGAGGGTCGGGGGGGGACCCCAAAAAGGGTGGGGGGGTTCCCCTTATAAAGGGGGGGGCACCCAGGGATGGGGGGACCCTAAAAAGGGGGAGGGGGCTCCCCTTGTAAAGGGGGGGGGCACAGAGGGGGTCAGGGGGGGGACCCTAAAAAGGGGGCGGGGCACCCAGGGGTGTGGGGACCCCAAAATGGGTGGGGGGGCTCCTCTTATAAAGGGGGGGCACCCTGGGAACCCTAAAACGGGGGGGAGGAGGTGAAATGAGGGGGGGGGAAGGGTTGGGGGGGACCCCAAAAAGGGGGGGGGTTCCCTTTATAAAGGGGGGCACCCAGGGGTGGGGGGACCAAAAACGGGGGAGGGGTTCCCTTATAAAGGGGGGACAGAGGGGGTCAGGGGGACCCCAAAAGGGGTTTTAAAAGGGGGCACCCAGGGGTGGGGGACCCCAAAATGGGTGGGGGCTCCTCTTATAAGGGGGGCACCTGGGAACCCTAAAACGGGAGGTGAAATGAGGGGGAAGGGTTGGGGCCCCAAAATGGGAGGGGGTTCTTATAAAGGGGGGCACCCAGGGGTGGGGACCTCAAAAGGGGAACCAAGGGTGTGGGGACCCCAAAAAGGGGGCACCCAGTGGTAGGGGGACCCCAAAAAGGGGGCAAAAGGGTTAGGGACCCCAAAAGGGGGTCCCCTTATAAAGGGGGGGGGGCACCCAGAGATGGGGGGACCCCAAAAAGGAGGGGGGGTTCCCCTTATAAAGGGGGGGGGGACCCTGGGAACCCTAAAACGGGGGGGGGGGAGGTGAAATGAGGGGGGGGGAAGGGTTGGGGGGGACCCCAAAATGGGAGGGGGGGAACTTAAAGTGCGGGGGGGGGTTCCGGGGGGGAAGGGGAATGGGGGGGGAGGGGGGGGGATGTCCCTAAGATGGCGGCGGAGGTGAGGAAGGGGCGGCCCAAGGTGGCGGAGGGGTCCGGGGGGTCTCGGGGGGGTCTGGGGGATCTGGGGGGGGTCCCGGGGGGTCTCGGGGGGGTCCCGGGGGGGTCCCGGGGGTCCCATTTCCCCCCCCCCAACCTGCGGCCTCTCCCCCAGCAGCCCCAACTCCTCCATCGTGACGGCGCGGAGCGGGAAGAGGGCGGAGCGGAAGTGACGAAACGGGGCGGGGCCGAGAGTGCGGAAGCGGCGCGGGGGGTGATGGGAGATGTAGTGCGGAGGGAGGGGGAGGCGCCCAGTGCTCCCAGTATGGATCCCAGTGCTCCCAGTATGGCTCCCAGTGCTCCCAGTACGGATGCCAGTGCTCCCAGTGTGGATCCCAGTGCTCCCAGTATGGATCCCGGTGCTCCCAGTATGGCTCCTGCTGCTCCCAGTATGGCTCCCCGTGCTCCCAGTATGGATCCCAGTGCTCCCAGTACGGATCCCAGTGCTCCCAGTATGGCTCCTGCTGCTCCCAGTACGGATCCCAGTGCTCCCAGTGCTCCCAGTACAGACCTAAAGTGCTCCCAGTATGGCTCCCAGTGACCTCAAGTGCTCCCAGTATGGATCCCAGTGCTCCCAGTACAGACCTCAAGTGCTCCCAGTATGGCTCCCAGTGTTCCCGGTATGTATCCCAGTGCTCCCAGTATGGCTCCTGCTGCTCCCAGTATGGCTCCCCGTGCTCCCAGTATGGATCCCAGTGCTCCCAGTACGGATCTCACTGCTCCCAGTATGGATCCCAGTGACCTCAAGTGCTCCCAGTATGGATCCCAGTGCTCCCAGTATGGCTCCCAGTGCTCCCAGTACAGACCTCAAGTGCTCCCAGTATGGCTCCCAGTGTTCCCGGTATGTATCCCAGTGCTCCCAGTGTGGATCCCAGTGCTCCCAGTACGGATCCCAGTGCTCCCAGTATGGCTCCTGCTGCTCCCAGTATGGATCCCCGTGCTCCCAGTATGGTTCCCAGTGCTCCCAGTATGGATCCCAGTGCTCCCAGTATGGTTCCCAATGCCCCCAGTATAGATTCCAGCACCCCCAGTTGGGCTCCCAGTGCCCACAGTGCCCCCAGTATGGATCCCAGTGCCCCCAGTGTGGCTCCCAGTGCCCCCAGTAGCGCCTGAGGAGCCGTTGGGCCCCGTTTCCCCCGGTGACCCCGATAAGAACCCAACGGCCGCGCCGGGGAGGAAACTCCGACCACAGCTCTTGGGCAACCAACCCAACAACAACCCCAACCCAACACCAACCCCAACACCAACCCCCAGCCCAACCCCCAACCCAACCCAACCCAACCCCCAACCCAACTCGACCCAGTCCCCAATTCAACCCAACCCAACCCCAACCCAACCCAACCCCAACCCAACCCAACCCCAACTCAACCCCAACCCCCAACCCAACTCAACACAACCCAACCCCAACCCCCACTGCACCCCAACTCAACCCCAACTCCCCCCAACCCCAACGCCTCTCAACCCTCACTGCACCCCACCCCAACCCAACCCCAACCCAACCCCAACCCCAATCCTCAACCTCCACCCCAACACCCACCCCCAACCCCAACCCAACTCAACCCCAACCCAACCCCAACCCCTACTGCACCCCAACCCCAACCCAACCCCCAACTCAACCCCAACCCCCATTCACCCCACCCCAACCCAACCCCCAACCCAACTCAACTCAACCTCCAACCCCAACCCCAACCCCCAACCCAACCCCCAACCCAACACCAACCCCCAACCCAACCCAACCCCCAACCCAACCCAACCCAACCCCAACCCCCACTGCACCCCAACCCCTCCCCAACCCCCAACCCAACTCGACCCAGTCCCCAATTCAACCCAACCCAACCCCCAACTCAACCCCAACCCCCAACCCAACTCAACACAACCCAACCCCAACCCAAGCCCAACCCCAACACAACACCCCCCCAACTCAACCCCAACCCCCACTGCACCCCAACTCAACCCAACCCCCCAACCCACCACACCAACTCCCCCACCCTCCAACCCAACCCAACCAACCCAACCCCAACCCAACCCAACCCCACCTCAACCCACTCAACCCAACACCCCAACCCCAATCCCCAACTCCACCCCAAACTCCAACCCAACCCAACTCCAACCCCAACCCAACCCAACTCAACCCCAACCCCCACTCAACTCAACCCCAACCCCCACTGCACCCCAACCCCAACTCAACGCCAACCCCAACCCAACCCGCACCCCAAACCCCAACTCAACTTAACCCAACCTCAACCCCCAACCCAACCCAACTCAACTCAACCCAGCCCCCAACCCAACTCAACCCAACCCCCAACCCAACCCAACTCAACCCAACCCAACCCCCAACCCAACCCAAACCCCACCCCCAACCCCACCCCTCCAACGGGCCCCTCCCACCCCAAAGAAGACCCCGAGGAGACCCTTGGGGGAGGACTTGTGCTCAGAGCACCTCCTGGGGGGCGTTGGGTGCTGATGGGGACCTACAGGGTGGGGGTGGTGACCGGGGAGGCCCCGGGAGCTGGCACCAAGAATTCCATTTCCATTTCCTTGGTGGGAGAGAGGGGGGAGAGCCCCAGGAGCACCCACAGGCTCTGGTTCCTGGCGGGACAGGTGACGGGGACACCGGGACGGTGGTGGCACCTGGAGAGAGGGAAAGGGGCTCTGGGGTGGGGGGGGGACACTGGGGAGGGGGTGGAGGAGGGAAATTTGGGGGGAGATGGTGGGGAAGGAGTGGAGGAGTCGGGGGGGATGGTGGGGAGATGGGGGGAAGGGGTTTGGGGAGAGGGGAAGGGGTTGGGAGAGATGGGGGGAAGGGGTTTGAGGAGTGGGGAGATGGTGGGGACGTTGGGGAGATGGTGGGGAAGGGGTTTGGGGGGTGGGGGGAAGGGTCTTGGGAGAGGGGGATCTTGGGGGGGTGATGGGGAGGGGTCTGGGGGGTTGTAGGGGAAGAAGATTCTTGGGGAGATGGTGGGGAAGGAGTGGAGAAGGGGGGAAGGGGTTGGGGGAGATGGTGGGGAAGGGGTTTGGGGGGATCCTGGGGGGGATGGAGGAGAAGGAGGCTCCAGGTGGGGGCAGGAGACCTCCCCCCATCCCCCCCATCCCCCCCTTTCCCTCACCCCTTCCCATCCCCCCCATAACTCCCACCCCCCCCACATCCCCCCAACCCTTCTCCCCCCCATCCCCCCTCTCCCCCCTCCCCCCACCCCTCCCCATCTCCCCCCCACCCCATCTCCCCCATCCCCCCCCTTCTTTCACCCCCCCACACCCCCCCATCTCCCCATCTCCCCCCTTCCCCCACCCCTCCCCAACCCCCCATCCCCCCCATAACCCCCATCCCCCCCACACCCCCCCATCTCTCCCATCTCCCCCATCCCCTATCCCCCCATCTCCCCCCACCCCCCCATAACTCCCACCCCCCCACCTCCCCCCCATCTCCCCCATCCCCCCCCTTTCCCCACCCCTCCCCATCCCCCCATAACTCCCATACCCCCCACCTCCCCCCATCTCCCCATCTCCCCACTCCTCCCCATCTCCCCCCATCCCCCATCTCTACCCTATCCCCCCATCCCCCTCATCTCCCCCTTCCCCCACCCCTCCCCCATCCCTCCCCAACCCCCATCTCCCCCACCCCACCTCCCCCCATCTCCCCCATCCCCCCATCCCCCCTTCCCCCATCTCCCCCATCCCCCCCATAACCCCCCCACATCCCCCCCCTCTCCCCCCAGACCAGAACCCTCCGGGTCTCCTCTGCTCAGGACCTGGGTCCGCTGCTCCTGGTCCGGCTCCACAAGAGCCACCTCTTCCTGGAGGACTCCTGGTTCTGCCGGGAGGTGACGGTCACCTCCCCCGACGGCACCTGCACCCGCTTCCCCTGCCACCTCTGGCTGGAGGGGGACACCACGCTGGAGCTGCGCCAGGGAGCAGGTTTGGATCGGAACCACCCCACACACCCAGGGACCCAACAGTGACCTGCAGGAGAGGGGCTGGGGGGAACTGGGAGGGACTGGGAGGAGTGGCAGAGGGGCTGGGGGGAACTGGGAGGGTTGGGGGTACTGGGAGGGCTGGGAGTCACCACCCTGGAGCTCCGGCAGGGAGCAGGTTTGGATCGGAACCACCACACACACCCAGGGACCCAACAGTGCAGGACAGGAGAGGGGCTGGGGGGGACTGGGAGGGACTGGGAAGGACTGGGAGAGGGGTTGGGGGAAATGGGAGGGGTTGGGGGATACCACCCTGGAGCTCCGGCAGGGAGCAGGTTTGGATCGGAACCACCACACACACCCAGGGACCCAACAGTGCAGGACGGGAGAGGGGCTGGGGGGGAACTGGGAGGGACTGGGAGGGAGTGGGAGAGGGGTTGGGGCAAATGGGAGGGTTGGGGGTCACCCCCCTGGAGCTCCGGCAGGGAGCAGGTTTGGATCGGAACCACCCCACACACCCAGGGACCCAACAGTGACCTGCAGGAGAGGGGCTGGGGGGGACTGGGAGGGACTGGGAGGAGTGGCAGAGGGGTTGGGGAGAACTGGGAGGGAGTGGGAGGGACTGGGAGAGGGGTTAGGGGGAAATGGGAAGGACTGGGAGAGGGTTTGGGGGGAACTGGGAGGGACTGGGAGGAGTGGAAGGGACTGGGAGAGGGGTTGGGGGGAAGTGGGAGGGAGTGGGAAGGGGGTTGGGGGAACTGGGAGGGACTGGGAGAGGGTTTGGGGGGATCTGGGAGGGGTTGGGGGGAAGTGGGAGGGACTGGGAGAGGGTTTGGGGGGAACTGGGAGGGGTTGGGGGGAACTGGGAGGGACTGGGAGAGGGGTTTGGGGGAAACTGGGAGGGACTGGGATGGAGTGGGAGAGGGGTTGGGGGGAAATGGGAGGGACTGGGAGAGGGGTTTGGGGGAAACTGGGAGGGACTGGGAGGGAGTGGGAGAGGGGTTGGGGGGAACTGGGAGGGACTGGGAGGAACTGGGACATGTTCCCCATCCGGGGGTCTTTTCCAGGGCAGAGGGTGATGGATGAGAAGCTGGAAATCCTCAAGGAGCAGCGACGGAGGGAGCTGGAGGAGAGGAGGGAGAACTTCCAGTGAGGGGGGGACTGGGGGGACTGGGGGGACTGGGGGGACTGGGGGGGGTGGGACAGGGATTGGGGGGTCAGGGGGGGGCAGGGATTGGGGGGATCCCCCCAAAATTGGGTGGGAATTTTCCAGTTTTGGGTTTGGGAAAGGGATTGGGGGGTCTGGGGGGGGCAGGGATTGGGGGGATCCCCCCTAATAATTTGGGTGGGAATTCTCCAGTTTTGGGGTGGGGGCATCCAGCAGGGATCTGGGGGGCTTTGGGGGGGGGTTTGTCAGCCCTGTGTCCCCCTCCCCCAGGTGGAAAAGCTTTGCTGAGGGTTGGCCCCGCTGCCTCGACGTTGGCTCCGTCTGGGACCTGAATTCCAACGTTGGGTTCTCCTGCATCCGGAGCACCGACTTCATGGGGGAGCTCATCTTCCAGTGGGTGACCCCACGAGGGTGTGGGGTGAGGGGTGGGGGACATCACCCCCACGGCCACCAGGTCCTGGGGGACATGGGTGACACGGGTGACAAGGGGAGGTGCTGAGCTCCTTCGCTTCTCTTGGAGAAGCTTCTCGTGGTGGCCACCTCGAGGTCTCCGTGGGGTGACACCAGGAGGAGCTGGGATGGGGGGTGAGGGACATGTCCACGGCCACCGAGTTGGTGGCCATGATGGGGGGGGGAAGGTTCTGATGTCCCCGTTGTGTCCCCCCAGAGGTGCCAACCACCTCCTCCGGGGCTTCCTCCTGCGCCGTGGCTCCTGGAGCTCCCTGGAGGCGATGCGCTCCATCTTCTCCCGCAAGGAGGGCAGGGACATCGGTGAGGTGTCCCCATCCCCACCCCAAGGGGTCCCCATCCCCACCCCAAGGTGTCCCACACCCAGCAGGTGACACCCCACCCAACCTCGTTGTCCCCTCGCCACAGTCCCCGAGTACGTGGCCCAGCACTGGCGAGACGACGACTTCTTCGGCCACCAGTTCCTCAACGGCAACAACCCCGTGGTCATCCGACGTTGTCCCTCACTGCCACCCAACTTCCCGGTGACCTCGGCGATGGTGGCCCCAGTACTGGGAGGTGACACCAGTTTGGAGCTGGAGCTGGCCCAGGGCCGAATCTTCTTGGTGGATTACAAAGTTCTGGAGAAGATCCCGGCCGGGACCATCCATGGGAAACCTCAACACGTGGCTGCCCCCCTCTGCCTCTTCCACCTGGGGGGGGACGGGTGCCTGCGCCCCATCGCCATCCAGGTGTGTGTGGGGGTGACTGGGAGCACTGGGAGGGACTGGGAGAGGGAATGGGGGGCGCTGGGAGGGTCTGGGGGGGGACTGGGAGGAGTGGGACGTTGTCGCCATCCAGGCGCTGGGACCATCTCCACCTCCTCCATGGGCAACCCCACTGTGGTGGGAGAACTGGAGGCAACTGGGGGCAACTGGGAGTACTGGGAGGGGCTGGGAGAGGGGTTGGGGGGCACTGGGAGGGTCTGGGGGGGGACTGGGAGGAGTGGGACGTCGTCGCCATCCAGGCGCTGGGACCATCTCCACCTCCTCCATGGGCAACCCCACTGTGGTGGGAGAACTGGAGGCAACTGGGGACAACTGGGAGTACTGGGAGGGACTGGGAGAGGGGTTGGGGGGCACTGGGAGGGACTGGGAGGAACTGGGAGGGACTGGGAGGAACTGGGAAGGACTGGGAGGGACTGGGGGGGACTGGGAGGAGTGGGACATCATCGCCATCCAACTGATGGAACCATCTCCACCTCCTCCATGGGCAACCCCACTGTGGTGGGAGAACTGGAGGCAACTGGGGGCAACTGGGAGTACTGGGAGGGACTGGGAGAGGGAATGGGGGGCACTGGGAGGGACTGGGAGGGACTGGGAGGGACTGGGGGGGACTGGGAGGAGTGGGACATCATCGCCATCCAACTGATGGAACCATCTCCACCTCCTCCATGGGCAACCCCACTGTGGTGGGAGAACTGGAGGCAACTGGGGGCAACTGGGAGTACTGGGAGGGACTGGGAGAGGGAATGGGGGGCACTGGGAGGGACTGAACACAGGGGGGGACTGGGAGGAGTGGGACATCATCACCACCCAACCGATGGAACCATCTCCACCTCCTCCATGGGCAACCCCACCGTGGTGGGAGAACTGGGAGAACTGGGAGGGGAACACCGGGGTGTACTGGGCTGTACTGGGAGCACTGGGACCCCATGACCACCCAGCTGGTGTCCCCCCCACCCCCCCACCCCTGTCTGAACGTGGTGGAGACGTTGCCACCACCCCAGGGCTGATCCCCACCCCACCTACGCCTTTACTGGGAGGTCCAGTCAAGCACTGGGAGCAACCAGTGGCCATACTGGTGTGTGTGGGGGGGTTGTCTTCCCAGCTGAGCCAGCACCCAGGTCCTGGCAGCCCCATCTTCACCCCCGAGGACCAACCCTGGGACTGGACCCTGGCCAAGACCTGGGTGCGCAACGCCGACTTCTACGGCCACCAGCTCGTCACCCACCTCCTCCGCACCCACCTCCTGGGAGAGGTCTTCACCTTGGCCACCCTGCGTCACCTCCCCTCCTGCCACCCCCTCTTCAAGGTCAGGTCACACCCCCCCTGCACCCCTATGACGTCATAGGTGACCCCACACCCACCTCAAGGCACCCAAGTGACGTCACAGACCACCCCCCCCCCTCTTTGGGTGGTCCTTGAGGTCCCCTTGGTGGTCCCCACCCAACAGCTCCTGATCCCTCACTTCCACTTCACGCTGCACATCAACACCATGGCCAGGTGTGTCCTCATCAACCGGGGAGGGGTCATCGACCAGGTGAGACTGGGAGCACTGGGAGGGACTGGGAGGGACTGGGAGAGGGGATATGGGAGGAACCGGTATAGAACGGGAAGACTGGTGTGCACCAGGAGCAATGGTTTGCACTGGGATCACTGGTGTGTACTGGTTTCTACTGGTGTCAGGGTTGTCCTACAAGGGTCTCTGGGATGTCCTGGGGGCACTGGTGTGTACTGGGAGCACTGGGAGGGACTGGGAGAGGGGATACAGGGAGGACCGGTGTAGAACGGGAAGACTGGTGTGCACCAGGACCAATGGTTTGCACTGGGATCACTGGTGTGTACTGGTTTCTACTGGTGTCAGGGTTGTCCTACAAGGGTCTCTGGGATGTCCTGGGGGCACTGGTGCGTACTGGGAGCACTGGTTTGCACTGGTTTGCACTGGGATCCCTGGTTATCCCTGGGATTACCGGCGCATCCTGGTGTGGACTGGTTTCTACTGGTGTCCCCAGGCCTCGGGGTTGTCCTACGAGGGTCTCCTGCTGGTGGTGGCCCGGGGGCTGGAGGAGGTGACCTACACCTCCCTCTGCCTCCCCGATGACATCGCCCACCGGGGGGTCTCCCACATCCCCAATTACCACTACCGGGACGATGGGCTCAGGCTCTGGGCGGCCATCGAGAGGTGGGACTGGGATGGGATGGGGTGGGATGGGATGGGATGGGATGGGATGGGATGGGATGGGATGGGATGGGATGGATGGGATGGATGGGATGGGATGGGATGGGATGGGATGGGATGGGATGGGATGGGATGGGATGGGATGGGATGGGATGGGATGGGATGGGATGGGATGGATGGGATGGGATGGGATGGGATGATGGGATGGGATGGATGGGATGGATGGATGGATGGATGGATGGATGGAGATGGGATGGATGGATGGGATGGATGGGATGGATGGGATGGGATGGATGGATGGGATGGGATGGGATGGATGGGATGGGATGGATGGGGATGGGATGGATGGGATGGATGGGATGGGATGGATGGATGGGATGGATGGGATGGATGGGATGGATGGGATGGGATGGGATGGATGGATGGGATGGGATGGGATGGGATGGGATGGGATGGGATGGGATGGGGTGGGATGGGATGGGATGGGGTGGGATGGATGGGATGGGATGGGATGGGATGGATGGGATGGGATGGGATGGGGTGGGATGGGATGGGATGGGATGGGATGGGATGGGGTGGGATGGGATGGGATGGGGTGGAATGGGGTGGGATGGGATGGGGTGGGGTGGAATGGGGTGGGGTGGGCTCACGGAGGTCCCATGGGTGCTGTGGGACATCACCCCCCCTCCTTGGGGTCACCTCGACCTCACCACCCCCTTGCAGCTTCGTCGCCGGAATGGTGGCCTTCTACTACAAAGAAGAGGAGGAGGTTGGAGGGGACCCCGAGCTGCAGGGATGGGTGGGAGAGATCTTCACCAATGGCTTCCTGGGAAGGACCTCCTCAGGTATCACCAGGGACCCCCTGAGGGACCTTTCCTGGGGTTAAGAACCCCTCAGGTACCACCTGGGACCCCCTGAGGGACCTTTCCTGGGGGTAGGAACCCCTTAAATTCCATCAGGGACCCCCTGGAGGATCTTCCCCATGGGCAGAACCTCCTCAGGCTCCATCAGGAACCTCCTGAGGGACCCTCCCTGGGGATTAGGACCTTCTCAGGTGCCATCAGGGACCTCCTGAAGGACCTTCCCATCCCCATCCTTTCCATGCTGGAGGGAGGAAGTCCCCAGGGGGTGGTGGGCTGGCCCGGGAGGTGTCCCTGATGCTCTCTGCTGTCCCCAGGTGTCCCCTCCTCACTGCAGACCAAGGCAGAACTCACCAAGTTCTTGACCATGGTCATCTTCACCTGCTCAGCCCAGCACGCCGCCGTCAACAATGGGCAGGTGGGACACCCCTTGGCACCCCAAAGATGTCCCCTCCTCAGGACAAGGTCCCCATCCCTGTCCCCTCCTCGGGACAAGGTCCCCATCCATGTCCCCTCCTCAGGAGAAGGTCTCCATCCACGTCCCCTCCATCCTGGAGGAGATGTCCCCTCCTCAGGAGAACTTTTCCATCCATCCCATCCCCATCCTGGAGATGTCCCCTCCTCAGGACAAGGTCCCCATCCATGTCCCCTCCTCAGGAGAAGGTCTCCATCCATGTCCCCTCCATCCTGGAGGAGATGTCCCCTCCTCAAGACAAGATCCCCATCCCTGTCCCCTCCTCAGGACAAGATCCCCATCCCTGTCTCCTCCTTGGGACAAGGTCCCCATCCATGTCCCCTCCTCAGGAGAAGGTCCCCATCCATGTCCCCTCCATCATGGAGATGTCCCCTCCTCAGGACAAGGTCCCCATCCCTGTCCCCTCCATCCTGGAGGAGATGTCCCCTCCTCAGGAGAAGGTCTCCATCCACGTCCCCTCCATCCTGGAGGAGATGTCCCCTCCTCAGGAGAAGATCCCCATCTCTGTCCCCTCCTCAGGACAATGTCCCCATCCCTGTCCCCTCCAGGACATCCCCTCTGGAGATGTCTTCTGCTGACAGTGACCTTCTCCCCCCCCTCAGTACGACCTCGGTGCCTTCATGCCCAACTCCCCCTCCTCCATGCGGCTCCCCCCTCCAACCTCCAAGGGAAAAGTTTTCCTCCAGGACTTCCTGGAAACCCTCCCAGATGTGGGCACCACAGCGTTGGTC
This sequence comes from Archilochus colubris, assembly GCA_023079485.1. Taxonomy (NCBI): domain Eukaryota; kingdom Metazoa; phylum Chordata; class Aves; order Apodiformes; family Trochilidae; genus Archilochus; species Archilochus colubris. The sequence goes on along the minus strand of JALBCY010000517.1, from coordinate 12,761 downwards.
ATGGTGGTCCTGATCCTGCTCAGCTCCCGCCTCAAGGATGCGGTGAGGAACCCCCCATCCCTTCCCCCCACCTCCATGGGGATGAGGAACCTCAAGGACAAGGTCCCCATCCCTGTCCTCTCCTTAGGACAAGGTCCCCATCCCTGTCCCTGTCCCCTCCTCAGGAGAAGGTCCCCATCCACGTCCCCTCCTCAGGAGAAGGTCCCCATCCCTGTCCCCTCCTTAGGACAAGGTCTCCATCCCTGTCCCTGTCCCCTCCTCAGGAGAAGGTCCCCATCCCCATCCCTGTCCCCTCTTCAGGACAAGGTCCCCATCCATGTCCCCTCCTCAGGACAAGGTCCCCATCCCTGTCCCCTCCTCAGGACAAGGTCCCCATCCCTGTCCCCTCCTTAGGACAAGGTCTCCATCCCTGTCCCCTCTTCAGGACAAGGTCCCCATCCACGTCCCCTCCATCCTGGAGGAGATGTCCCCTCCTCAGGAGACCTTTTCCATCCATCCCATCCCCATCCTGGAGATCTCAGAAGAAGATCCCCATCCATGTCCCCTCCTCAGGACAAGGTCCCCATCCATGTCCCCTCCTCAGGACAAGGTCCCCATCCCTGTCCCCTCCTCAGGACAAGGTCCTTGGACCTTCTGGGGTGGTGGCCGTCTCCGGGGGTCCCTCAGCCCCAGGGATGTCCCCATCTGGATGTGTCCCCATCCCTGTGTCCCCCCCCCAGAGGCCCCTGGGCCAATACCCCGAGGAACGCTTCACGGAGGAGGAACCTCAGCGCCTGATCAGAACCTTCCAGGCCGAGCTGGAGGAGATCCAGAACCTCATCGAGGAGAGGAACCACTGGGCCCAGCTCAGATACAGCTACCTCAACCCCCCCGAGATCGAGAACAGCATCTCCATCTGAGACCCCCAGCACCCCCAGCACCCATCCAGAACCCAGCTGAGACCCCCAGCACCCCCAGAACCCATCCAGAACCCATCCAGAACCCAGCTAAGACCCCCAGCACCCCCAGAACCCATCCAGAACCCAGCTGAGACCCCCAGCACCCCTAGAACCCAGCTGAGACCCCCAGCAGCCCCCAGAACCCATCCAGAACCCATCCAGAACCCATCTGAGACCCCCAGCATCCCCCAGAACCCATCCAGAACCCAGCTGAGACCCCCAGCACCCCCAGAACCCATCCAGAACCCATCCAGAACGCAGCTGAGACCCCCAGCAGCCCCAGAACCCATCCAGAACCCATCCAGAACCCAGCTAAGACCCCCAGCACCCCCAGAACCCATCCAGAACCCATTCAGAACCCAGCTGAGACCCCCAGCACTCCCAGAACCCATCCAGAACCCAGCTGAGACCCCCAGCACCCCCAGAACCCATCCAGAACCTATCCAGAACCCAGCTAAGACCCCCAGCATCCCCAGCACCCCCAGAACCCATCCAGAACCCACCACCCATCCCCTGGACATCCCCAGCACCCACTGCCTGCCCCACCCCTCAATAAATGCCACTGCCAAGCAAAACCAGTGCTCCCAGTTCCCACCAGTGCTCCCACTGGAGCTCCCCGTTCCCTTCTAAGTAATCCCAGTCCCCGCCCAGTACTCCCAGTTCCCCCCAGTGGACACAGACTGGGACAGAGGGCTTTGCTGAAGGGTTTTATTGATGCTCAGGAAGGGGCTTGGGGGGGGTCAGGGGGACCCATCCGGGGGGGGGAGCAGCTCCAGTGGGTCCCTTCCACTTCGGTCCTGAAAGACAGAGACCCAAATGGAACCTTTTGGGTCTTCAGAACCTCCTGAGGTCCTTTGGGTCTTCAGAACCTCCTGAGATCCATGGTTCACCTCTTTCCATGGGTCCCGGACCCTTCCTTCTCTCTCCCTCTCCCATCCCCACCCCAGAGGGCTCTGGGATCTCCCCCCTCCCCCCCGAGGTCCCAGGGGACCTTTTGGGTCTGGGGTCCCCTCCTGGTGCCGCTCACCTACACGTGGAGATCCACAACCAGGCGCTTCCGGCGCAGGAGCTTCTTCAGTGGGTCGAGGAGAGGGAGCTGGGGAGAGAGGCGAGGGGGAGGGACACCTTGGGGACCCCCTGAGGGTGCCCCCTCGGGTCTGCAGAACCCCCCGAGGTCCTTCAGGGTGTCCCTCTGGGATGCGCTGTACTGGGATGTACTGGGATGTACTGGGGTGTCTTGGGGGGGATGGAGGGGTGAGGGTCCAGGCCCAGCAGAACCTCCGGCACCCACCTTTGGGATCTTCACGGGCTTGACCTTGATGTTCCCCTGTGGAGAGACCACGAGACCTCAGAGGGTGCTTGGGGTCCCCTCGGTCCTGGGGGACCGAACTCCCCTCCCGTGGGTGCCCCCAGATCCACATCAGCGAATCCGAAGTGAATCAGAAGTGAAGCAGCAGCAGATCAGAAGGGAATCAGAAGCGAGTAAGAAGTGAATCAGAAGTGAATCAAAGTGAGTCAGAAGTGAATCAAAGCAAATCAGAAGTGAATCAAAGCAAATCAGAAGTGAATCAGAAGCGAATCAGCAGTGAATCAAAGTGAATCAGAAGTGAATCAGAAGCGAGTAAGAAGTGAATCAAAGCAAATCAGAAGTGAATCGTGGCAATTCAGAAGTGAATCAGAAGCGAATCAGAAGTGAATCAGAAGTGAATCAAAGTGAATCAGAAGTGAAGCAGCAGCAGATCAGAAGCGAATCAGAAGCGAATCAGCAGTGAATCAAAGTGAATCAGAAGCGAATCAGAAGTGAATCAGAAGCGAATCAAAGCAAATCAGAAGCGAATCAGAAGCGAATCAGAAGTGAATCAGCAGTGAACCAAAGTGAATCAGAAGTGAATCAGAAGTGAATCAGCAGTGAATCAGCAGTGAATCAAAGTGAATCAGAAGTGAATCAAAGCAAATCAGAAGTGAATCAAAGCGAATCAGAAGTGAATCAAAGCAAATCAGAAGTGAATCAGAAGTGAATCAGAAGTGAATCAAAGTGAATCAGAAGCAGATCAGAAGCGAATCAGCAGTGAATCAAAGCGAATCAGCAGCGAATCTGAACAGGACTTGGCCCAAGCCCCCGAGCGGTCGCTCTGTAGGATGCAGAGGTGCAGTGGGAACATTTCTTCCCCCCCAGAACTCCCAAATTCCGGGTTTTTGGGGTTTTTGGGTTTTTTGGGGTTTTTGGGGTGGTTCTTACATCCCGCTCGGCCAGTCCGCTCGCTTCCAGGATGTCCTAGGGAGGAGGAGCAGAGGGTGGGAACCTGGGGGGTCCCTGAAGTCCCCTTCCCCCCCAACCCACGGCTGTCCCTGGGCTGGGGGGGGAAGTTCCTGCTCCCCTTTCCCGGTTCCATTCCTCCAGGATTCCTCTGGAGGTCCCGGGAGGGACCCAGGGGGGGGGGGATGGGGACAAGGAGGAGAATTTGGGGAGCTCAAGGGGTGAGGGGCTGTGTGGGGTGTGGGTGAGGTTCAGAGGGGGCCTGAGGAGAGGTGATGGGCACAGGGAGAGGATGGAGAGGGGGGAATGGGGGAGAGTTTGGGAGAGAGGGGGATTTGGGGCATGGATTGGGATCACCTGGACGGGGAGCAGATCCCCTGGTACCCACCAGAGCCCTTGCCACTCGGTCGAGGCTGGGGACCACCTGGAGATAGAACACGAGACCCCGTTGGTCACTGGGATGTCCCCAGGGCCAGGCAGGGTTTGTCCCCAAGCTGGGGACACCCCAAGGCCACCCCACAACTTACGTCCAAGGTGTCCTTGTGGTCATCCAAGGCCGGCTGAGGAAAAAGAGCAAAAGGATCTCAGAGGTTTCCCCATGGGATGAGGGGGAAGTTTCCTGCTCCCCTTTCCTGGTTCCATTCCTCCAGGATTCCTCTGGAGGTCCCAAGGGGGGATGGGGACAAGGAGGAGAATTTGGGGACCTCAAGGGACTGGGATGGAGGTGTTGGAAATCCAGGACTGTGTGGGACACGAGTGAGGGGTCAAGGAATGGGAGCAGAGGGGGCCTGAGGAGAGGTGATGGGCACAGGGAGAGGATGGAGAGGAGGGGAAAGAGGGAACGGGGGAGAGTTTGGGAGTGAGGGGGATTCGGGGCATGGATTGGGATCACCTGGAGGGTGATGGCCACGGGGGGAGCAGATCCCCTGGTACCCACCAGAGCCCTTGCCACTCGGTCGAGGCTGGGGACCACCTGGAGATAGAACACGAGACCCCGTTGGTCACTGGGATGTCCCCAGGGCCAGGCAGGGTTTGTCCCCAAGCTGGGGACACCCCAAGGCCACCCCACAACTTACGTCCAAGGTGTCCTTGTGGTCATCCAAGGCCGGCTGAGGAAAAAGAGCAAAAGGATCTCAAGAGGTTTCCCCATGGGATGAGGGGGAAGTTTCCTGCTCCTCCCTCCCAGCTCCATCCCCACAGAACCCCCTGAGGTCCCTCCAGGTGCCCTTTTGGGTCTCCAGAGCCCCCTGGGTGCCACCCTGAGCAGAATTCCTTCAGCCCAGACCCCATCCCCACCTCCACCCCCTCCCTGGGGACTCACCAGAGCATCTCCTGGGGAGCACAGGAGGGTGCTGAGGAGCAGGAGCAGGCTCAGTGCTGTGACCTTCATCTTCCTCTGCCTTCTGCTGGGTGCTGGGTGAAGGTGGAGGAGGTGAGGGGTGAATTTATCCCTCCCAGGGCTCCTCCTTCCCCCTCCCCAAAAGCCCCCAGGGCAAAGCCAGGCTTGGCAGAACCCCCAGCCCTGGGTGCCAGCTCAGCCCTGGCACAGCACCCACAGGATGGGTCCATCCCTACCCCTGGCACCAGCCCAGAGGAGGCAGGAGGCAGCTGGGGTGGGGATGGGTGCTGGATGGGTGCCCCTGACACCCCGGTTCTGGAGGGGGGCCAGGAGATCTTTGGGTGGTGCAGGGACAGCTGTGGGGTCCGTGGGAAGGGGTACTGGGCATACTGGGGAGGACTGGGATGGGTGGGAGGCAATGGGGTCCTTGAGGAAGGGACACACTGGGGTGAACTGGGATGGGTGGGAGGCAATGGGGTCCTTGAGGAAGGGACACACTGGGGTGAACTGGGATGGGTGGGAGGCAATGGGGTCCTTGAGGAAGGGACACACTGGGGTGAACTGGGATGGATGGGAGGCAATGGGGTCCTTGAGGAAGGGACACACTGGGGTGAACTGGGATGGGTGGGAGGCAATGGGGTCCTTGAGGAAGGGACACACTGGGGTGAACTGGGATGGGTGGGAGGCAATGGGGTCCTTGAGGAAGGGACACACTGGGGTGAACTGGGATGGGTGGGAGGCAATGGGGTCCTTGAGGAAGGGACACACTGGGGTGAACTGGGATGGATGGGAGGCAATGGGGTCCTTGAGGAAGGGACACACTGGGGTGAACTGGGGTGGAGGCAGCGATCCTTGAGGAAGGGACACACTGGGTGAACTGGGATGGGTGGGAGGCAATGGGGTCCTTGAGGAAGGGACACACTGGGGTGAACTGGGATGGGTGGGAGGCAATGGGGTCCTTGACACACTGGGGTGAAAGGGACACACTGGGATGAACTGGGATGGGGGGTCCTTGAGGAAGGGACACACTGGGATGAACTGGGATGGGTGGGAGGCATGGGTCCTTGAGGAAGGGACACACTGGGGTGAACTGGGATGGGTGGGAGGCAATGGGGTCCTGGGAAGGGACACTGGGATGAACTGGGATGGATGGGAGGCAATGGGGTCCTTGAGGAAGGGACACACTGGGATGAACTGGGATGGGTGGGAGGCAATGGGGTCCTTGAGGAAGGGACACACTGGGGTGAACTGGGATGGGTGGGAGGCAATGGGGTCCTTGAGGAAGGGACACACTGGGGTGAACTGGGATGGGTGGGAGGCAATGGGGTCCTTGAGGAAGGGACACACTGGGGTGAACTGGGATGGGTGGGAGGCAATGGGGTCCTTGAGGAAGGGACACACTGGGGTGAACTGGGATGGGTGGGAGGCAATGGGGTCCTTGAGGAAGGGACACACTGGGGTGAACTGGGATGATGGGAGGCAATGGGTGAGGAAGGGACACACTGGGGTGAACTGGGATGGGTGGGAGGCAATGGGGTCCTTGAGGAAGGGACACTGGGTGAACTGGGATGGGGAGAGTGAGAAGGGCACACTGGGGTGAACTGGGATGGTGGGAGGCAATGGGGTCCTTGAGGAAGGGACACACTGGGGTGAACTGGGATGGGTGGGAGGCAATGGGGTCCTTGAGGAAGGGACACACTGGGTGAACTGGGATGGATGGGAGGCAATGGGGTCCTTGAGGAAGGGACACACTGGGGTGAACTGGGATGGGTGGGAGGCAATGGGGTCCTTGAGGAAGGGACACACTGGGGTGAACTGGGATGGATGGGAGGCAATGGGGTCCTTGAGGAAGGGACACACTGGGGTGAACTGGGATGGGTGGGAGGCAATGGGGTCCTTGAGGAAGGGACACACTGGGGTGAACTGGGATGGGTGGGAGGCAATGGGGTCCTTGAGGAAGGGACACACTGGGGTGAACTGGGATGGGTGGGAGGCAATGGGGTCCTTGAGGAAGGGACACACTGGGGTGAACTGGGATGGGTGGGAGGCAATGGGGTCCTTGAGGAAGGGACACACTGGGGTGAACTGGGATGGGTGGGAGGCAATGGGGTCCTTGAGGAAGGGACACACTGGGGTGAACTGGGATGGGTGGGAGGCAATGGGGTCCTTGAGGAAGGGACACACTGGGGTGAACTGGGATGGATGGGAGGCAATGGGGTCCCAGGGGAAATCCCAGAATGTTTGGGTTGGAAGAACCTTCCAAGCTCACCCAACCCAACCTTTGACCACCACCATCATCCAAGTGCCAAACCAGGACCTTCAGGACCAGGTCCAAACACCTCCAGGGATGGGGACGACTCCACCACCTTGGAACCTTCTTCAACTTCATCTGCTGAAGGGAAACGGGGAGGTGGGAGGACAACGGGGGTCATGGGTGCTGGGCAGAGTTGGGTGCTGGGATCTCCAGTGCCTGGGATCTCCAGAGCAATGGGGAGCACTGGGAGATGCTGGGCAGCAGGTTCCAGCTTCTCCATGGTGAAGACCTGGGACTGGTTCTCCAGTTCTGGGTGGTCCCAGTTCCAGCCCAGCCTGTGACCATCCCTTGTCCCCAAACTGTCCCCTGTCCCCAAACAAACATTCCCCAGGGAATGTCCCTTCAGTGCCCTCTTCCTGTCCCCGAGCAGGATGTGGCCATCAAGAGGGTGACGATGAAGAGGACATTTGTCCCCAAGCAGCCACCTGGAAGTAATTTCAGGGATGGCTCTGTCCTGGCAGGAGCTTTGTCCCCACCAGGAACCCATCCAGGAAGGGGACATTGGCCCAAGGGTCTGGGGTCAACCTGGAGGAGGACAAAGGGTCCCGGGGGGGACAAAGAACCCCAGGGGGGGAACCAGGGGCTGATTTCTGCTGGAATTGTCACCATGGGCGAGGGACACCAAAGCCACCAGGAGGCACAGAACAGGAACAGAACCAGGAGGAACAGAACCAGGAGGAACAGAACCAGGAGGAATAGAACCAGGAGGAGGAACAGAACCAGGAGGAACAGAACCAGGAAGAACAGAACCAGGAGGAGAAACAGAACCAGGAGGAGAAACAGAACCAGGAGGAACAGAACCAGGAGGAGCAACAGAACCAGGAGGAACAGAACCAGGAAGAGGAATAGAACCAGGAGGAGAAACAGAACCAGGAGGAGAAACAGAACCAGGAGGAGAAACAGAACCAGGAGGAGCAACAGAACCAGGAAGAGGAACAGAACCAGGAGGAACAGAACCAGGAGGAGAAACAGAACCAGGAGGAGGAACAGAACCAGGAGGAGGAACAGAACCAGGAGGAGAAACAGAACCAGGAGGAACAGAACCAGGAGGAACAGAACCAGGAGGAGAAACAGAACCAGGAGGAACAGAACCAGGAGAAACAGAACCAGGAGGAGAAACAGAACCAGGAGGAGAAACAGAACCAGGAGGAACAGAACCAGGAGGAACAGAACCAGGAGGAGAAACAGAACCAGGAGAAACAGAACCAGGAAGAGGAACAGAACCAGGAGGAACAGAACCAGGAGGAATAGAACCAGGAGGAGGAACAGAACCATGGACCCTGTGGAAGGTCCTCTGCCAACTCCTCCTCTGGTCGTTCTGTGCCACCAGACCTCACGCTCCCAGCACCACAGATCTGAGATGAAAAGGGATTTTGTTTTTGTTTTGTTTGAGTGTTCTGTCCAGGAGGCTGTGAGGAGCAGGATCCATCCCCACCAGATCCCAGCATCCAAGGCTTTGGGATGAAAAAGCTGGTGGAGGTTTGGGAGCATCACTTGAGTTTCAAGGGCTTCAAGGGGCCAAGGTCCTGTCAGGGCTTCAAAGAACTCGGAATTCCCTGGGAGGTGTTTCAGAAGACTTGGAAATGGTTCAGGAGCTTCCCTGACAACCCCTGGCACGGGGAGGGTGATGGACACAGCTCTGGTTCACGGGACAATAGTTCCAAAGAAAAGATCTTCTGTGGTTTGGTGTGGAAAGACTGAAGGGAACTGAGTCGGGTGTTTGCTTTGGGAATCGCCCAAAGAGGAAGCACCCACCCCCAAAAATACTTTTTATTTAGTATTTCCTCTTTGTGTGCACTTTGTTAGAGAGCTCAGTGTCAAGTTAATGAGCAGAATAAACATTGGGTTGGCATTTGTCCCCTGAAGTGACTCCAAAAAGAAACGAGGAGTTGAGGGGGGGGAAGGGAAATGGGGGTCAGGACCCCAAAACTCTTCTGGGACTGCCGGGAAAGGCAGAGTGCCCACTGGAGATGGATCTGTAGGATCAGGGTTGGGGCTGGGGAAACCATAAGGGTGCAGTTCCAGGGACACTGGGGATGGAAAGTTGATGTCAAGGGAAGTTCCAGGGGTTGTCAGGGAAGGTCCTGAACCATTTCCAAGTGGCCTCACCAGGGGCAGAATCCTTTCCCTGGACCTCTTGGCCACACTCTTCCTCATCCAGGATGCCCTTGGGATTCTTGGCCACACTGCTGGCTCATGGTCACCTTCCAGGTCCCTTTCTGCCACTCTGGAGCTCCCCATGGGGTTGTTGTGGCCAAAATGCAGGAGCTGGCACTTGGAATGTTGAACCTCATCCCCTTGGGATCATCCCAACTCTCCAACCTCCTTTCAGGGAGTTGCAGAGAGTGATGAGGTCTCCCCTGAGCCTCCTCTTCTCCAGCCTCAACACCCCCAGCTCCCTCAGCCTCTCCTCACAGGATCTCTGCTGGATCCCTTCACCAGCCCAGTTCCCTCTTTTGGACCTCAATCTCCTTCCTGAGCTGAGGGGCCCAGAACTGGACACAGGACTCAAGCTGTGGCCTCACCAGGGGCAGAATCCCTTCCCTGGACCTCTTGGCCACCAGCCCAGGATGCCCTTGGGATTCTTGGCCACACTGCTGGCTCATGGTCACCTCCCAGGTCCCTTTCTGCCACTCTGGAGCTCCCCGTGGGGTTGTTGTGGCCAAAATGCAGGAGCTGGCACTTGGAATGTTGAACCTGGCTCCAACCTCCTTTCAGGGAGTTGTAGAGAGTGATGAGGTCTCCCCTGAGCCTCCTCTTCTCCAGCAAATTGGGACCTTTCTGATTTTGGCCCTCGTGGTACAGGGGTCCTAAGTGTCAGTGCCAAAATACCATAATATAAAGGTTAAGGTTTAGAAAAGCAGAAAGGCTGCAGTTCCAGGGGCACTGGGGATGGAAAGTGCATCCTAAGGCAAGTGTGAGACTGCAGCAAGTTGGCACCTTGCACAGTTTCCTGAATTTGGTCACCCAAGGTGTTTGGGACCTAATCCCCAGCCCCCAGAATTCTCTACCACTAGGATTAGGGTTGGGAAAGCCATAAAAGGTGCAGGTCCACAGAAGCTGGGGATGGAAAATTAATGGGAAGGGAAGTGTGAAACCGAGGCAGACTTTCAACTTTCTGGCTGGAACGGGCCCAGAGAGTGGTGCTGAATGGGGCTGCATCAAAATGGCGGCCGTGGTGTCCCCCAGGGATCAGTGTTGGGCCCGGTCCTGTTTAATATCTTTATTGATGATCTAGATGAGGGGATTGAGTCCATCATCAGCAAATTCACAGATGACACCAAGCTGGGGGGAGTGTGGATCAGCTGGAAGGCAGGAGGGCTCTGCAGAGGGACCTGGACAGACTGGAGAGTTGGGATGATCCCAAGGGGATGAGGTTCAACACAACAACCCCATGGGGAGCTCCAGGCTGGGCACAGAGTGGCAGAAAGGGACCTGGGAGTCTGGATTGCCAGGAAGCTGAACATGAGCCAGCAGTGTGCCCAGGTGGCCAAGAAGGCCAATGGCATCCTGGCCTGGCTCAGGAACAGCGTGGCCAGCAGGTCCAGGGAAGGGATTCTGCCCCTGTGCTCAGCCCTGGTGAGGCCACAGCTTGAGTCCTGTGTCCAGTTCTGGGCCTCTCAGCTCAGGAAGGAGATTGAGGTGCTGGAGCAGGTCCAAAGGAGGCAACTGGGCTGGGGAAGGGACTGGAGCACAGATCCTATGAGGAGAGGCTGAGGGAGCTGGGGGTGTTGAGGCTGGAGAAGAGGAGGCTCAGGGGAGACCTCATCACTCTCTCCAACTCCCTGAAAGGAGGTTGGAGCCAGGGGGGGGTTGGGCTCTTTTCCCAGGCAACTCTCAGCAAGACAAGAGGGCACAAAGGGTCTCAAGTTGTGCCAGGGGAGGTTTAGGTTGGAGATGAGAAAGAATTTCTTTCTGGAGAGGGTGATCAGGCATTGGAATGGGCTGCCCAGGGAAGTAGTGGATTCTCCGTGTCTGGAGATCTTTCCAAAGAGCCTGGATGTGGCACTGAGTGCCATGGGCTGGGAACCACGGGGGGAGTGGATCAAGGGTTGGACTTGATGATCTCTGAGGTCCCTTCCAACCCAGCCAATTCCATGATTCTATGATTCTGTGTTTTGAGTCTTTTTTGTTGTCACAGGTGTGAAACTGCAGCTGTGGGCAGGGGGAGTGGTGAGGGATAGGTAGAGGGTTTAGGGTTAGGGTGTGATGCTCTCAGGTGAGTTCCCAAACCAGGACACCCCCCATTCATCCCAGGTGGGGACAGTCAAGGAGAGGAGGGGATTTTCCAGGGGATTGTGGGAAAGAAGTGGGGCAGGAAACCTCCATAAAAGCCTTGCCTTCTGCTTTGCTCCTGACTCTGTTTTGGGGCTGAATCCACAGCTTCTGGAGGAGATTCAGCAAAATCTTCAGGTTCTAGAACTGATGGGAGCAGCAGAAAAAACTGCTACAAACAGATAAGTGCATTATTTTATTGAAATTCCCATTTTTAAATGATCACAAAGAGATGGTAATAATGTTGCCTTGAAACTGTATGAATCCAGACCGGTTTTAATTGTGTTATGAAGTGAGAAAACTTTGAATAAAAAAACTGAAATGCTGAGTTTTTGTGGGGTTTGGTCATAAAGGAAAGTGGCAGCCTGATTGTTGGTGGTGCTGTGGGTAGGCCAGCCCAAGTTTTCAGTTGTAACTGTAGTAAAATGCAGAACCAGGTGTAGTGAAATGAGGCAACCAGGTGCCACTTATTCCAAGGGAGTGACATGAGCTTTTGTCAAGCCCACCTGTGCCCGATTAAAGCAGGCCCTAATTGCACATGGGCAGGACCAGGGGGCCAATAAAAGGTGAGGCTTAAAGCACATGCTCAGCTCACTCCTGAGGTAGACAGCAGAGAGTTCAGTCACTTTCAGAAAAATAGCATGAATCCAGGCTAGTCAACCCAGATGGCTAAAGGCTCGGAGCGATGTTTGCGAGTCTTTGCTGGAATACCTGTTTGACCTTGAAGCGGCGTACCCTAAAAGAGATTCGTCTTGCTATAGGTAACTCTTTGAATTTGTTTAGCAGTCCTGGTCATGGGGGCTTTTGGGATCGCATTCAGCAATATGGGCAACTGGCCGCTTAGAGCTGGTAGATTCAAGGCTGGTGGTCAAACGGAAACCCGTAGGCCGATTGTTGGTGGTGCTGTGGGTAGGGTTCCATGTGAGGGTTAAGGCCAGCCCAAGTTTTCAGTGGTCACTCTTTGCATTTGTTTTCCAGTCCCCGGCATTCGGAATTCAAGACCCTATTCAGCAATACGGGCAAATGGCCGCTTAGGGCTTATATGTTCAAGGTTGGTGGTCAAACCGAAACCCGTAGGCCGATTGTTGGTAGTGCTGTGGGTAGGGTTCCATGTGAGGTTAAGGCCAGCCCAAGTTTTCAGTGGTCACTCTTTGCATTTGTTTTCCAGTCCCGGCATTCGGAAGGACCCTATTAGCAATACGGGCAAATGGCCGCTTAGGGCTGGTATGTTCAGGTTGGTGTTCAAGCGGAAACCCGTAGGCCGATTGTTGGTGGTGCTGTGGGTAGGGTTCCATGTGAGGTTAAGGCCAGCCCAAGTTTTCAGGTCACTCTTTGCATTTGTTTTCCAGTCCCGGCATTCGGACTTGGGACCCTATTCAGCAATACGGGCAAATGGCCGCTTAGGGCTTGTATGTTCAAGGTTGGTGGTCATGGAAACCATAGGCCGATTGTTGGTGGTGCTGTGGGTAGGGTTCCATGAGGGTTAAGGCCAGCCCAAGTTTTCAGTGGTCACTCTTTGCATTTGTTTTCCAGTCCCCGGCATTCGGACTTCGGGACCCTATTCAGCAATACGGGCAAATGGCCGCTTAGGGCTTGTATGTTCAAGGTTGGTGGTCAAGCGGAAACCCGTAGGCCGAT